>OMNM01003239.1:26342-37842 GCA_900302745.1 Parablennius parvicornis | reverse complement strand
AAAAATAAGTAGATTTTTTTTTTTTTAAATATATTTTGCATACAAATTAAAAAACAAACTAAGTCGCACTGTTGAATTTGACACAAGCGTCTTAATTTCTGAAAGTCTTGTGGTCATCGGCCAGTGCAGTGTTTCATTATTAGTTGGTGTGATGATAGAAAACAGGAAGTTGCGTAAGCACGAGCACTGATTTTAAACTTCTTGCAACAAAGATGCACCAAACCAAAAAGGTTTCTTGTTTCACAACAAAAGGACTCGGTGAAGCACAGTTCTCAGACCTCGATACCATTTCATTATGTAATCCAGTAACAAAGGTGCAGTGGACTCAATATTATCTTTGAGGGAGAAAAGAATATATTCCATAAATTGCAGATCTGAAGCTGAAGGCAAAAATCTCAAGTAAGATTCAAAAACCTAAAACTGAACTATAAAACATACAGAACATGAAATGTCAGGCATACTCCTGCGAAGAACAAAAGTGTTTATAACTTTGTTGTCCAAACGACACAGCACACAGTAACTGGTTCCAAGGATTTTCTATAAAAGCAATGTTTTTTTTTTTTTGTTTTTTTGAAAAAATTGAATCTAATAAAACAGTAAAAAGTCTCAGGGTGGACAAACATTAGCATGTTGCTGTCAAATTACTGCCTCCCAGGTTGTGAGTGCCAGGCTGAAACCTTTATACTCCGTCACTGGACCCTCCGATGGTTGAAGGTTTACGTCGTTTCTCCACGTTAATGCATAAACAAACGGTCGAAATCTTAGGAAATATTTTCAGTTCACACTGAAAAGTCCGTCGCTCAGTATGAGCAGTGATTTTAAAATGGCTACAGGAATGTGACGCACTCAAAAGCTGGGGAGCTCCATGTGTCTGAGATCCAGGTTCTGGAGTCGGTACAGATAAAGTATCAGATCTCTGATGTCGTCTCTTTTCCTCCGAACCTGCTGACGTGGGAACCAGCGTTCGAGGCACAGCGGCAGCTCAAAGTGCACCACGGGGTCCTGCGGGCAGAAGAGGCGATGAGCACTGCTTTTAAAACGCACCTTAAAACAACTGAAGCAAAAACTACGAGAGAATTCACCTTTAAAAAACTTTCGACGTATTGAAGCAGGTAGAGGCCGCAGTCGCTGCTGTTGTCCTGCAGGGGGACTTTGCAGTGTGAACCTTTCATCTGATCGGGACCGAATTCCCTGGACGAGCCGCGGCGGACTTCCCACTCCGACTGCAAGTAACTTGAGAAACATGCACGTGTCATCTCAAATGACTTCACTAAACAGTGAAAGCGAGAGTGGGCAGGCAGACGGAGGGTTGTACTTACTCCCGTAAGAGTTTGTAGACTCGCTCGTGAAGGGAGAGTTTGAGAGAGTCCATGATGAGGATGCACGGCCTGCAGAGGAAAACAAGTCCGTCATTTGCCTTTCAGGTGCCGCGTCATCTCCACATTACGCTCAGGTTCAAAAACAAGCAACAATCTAGTTCTTCTTGTTTTTATTTGAGAACTTTCAAATTCAGACTGCAACATATTGAAAACCATCACAGCACACGTGGAAGCGCGAGTTTTCTTCCTGTTAAACTGAAGTCCTTCCTTCCCACCGTCACCTTTGCCTGCTCATGTGGAATCGTTTTTCTCTGCAAAAGTGCCTTGACATGACTGGCGCTACATGAATACAACTGAATTCTGTTTTTGTAATGCAACCACGCATGCATGCTGAGAACAGCACGCCGTAAACATTCAAACTCCTTTGAATGTCTTTCCTCAGAGAGATACAGATCACATGTGATCCAGATGATGGTGTCGTTAGAGTAAACGCTCCTCCATCATCATCGTCGACCTAATCGTACAGTAAACGTACAGTATTTATGAAAAACAGTGCGCATGTGCAATATTCAGTGTTTCAGAAAACATGTATTTTACCCGTTTACACCAAGACTGAGAACGGATCGTTTCATTTTTGAAAACATCAGTCATCAGTGACTACTAATGGGAATGAAAAGTCAAAATGTAACTAACGCGAGAACAGAACAGAATACAGTCGTTGCAGTTTCCCGAAAAAATATAATAGTGTGTCCACTAAATCCAAACAGGGCACGTACTGTGATGTCAGGTTTCTTTAAGTTGTACGTCACCTTTTGGAAAAACGGTGCATAACACCAGGTGCAAAGAAGCTTTTGGACTGTACTGACTGTACTGTGCTAATAACCCGGTGTGATATTGTGTTACTTCAAGGCTCCATGAAACAGATGTCACGTAGTACTCTTATTTGGCTGCTGTCTGTTTCAGAGGTCACCACGACTAGTCAGTTTCACTGGCATCGTGGATTCCGTTTGGAAGCCCTTATCTTGTTAACAAATGTGAAGGGATCCCAGCGGGTGCTCTGAAAATCAAATGTACTCTGAAAACAGAAAAAGCAGAAACAGAATACGCCTAAATGAAAAGGCTTTTTCTCCAGACACTGAACTGGAAGTAAAATCAAGCTTAACTTTTTGAAGCACATCCCATGAAGTCAAGGTAATAAACCAGATGCTCCACCTGGGATTTGATTCCGGGTCCCCCACATTCACCAAGACTCCACACAGATGTATTTCCAATGAAAACAACTGAAACTTGGAGGCTGTTTGTTTCAAAGCCGAGTGCTGTTTGTAATTGTGCTAAATGGGAAAAGACGCTGTTGAAGTAGAGCCACTTACACATTTAAACATTCCTTCTGAATGCTGAATTCTTTATGTTTTTCATTTTACAGGAGAAAGGGTGGGAATTTAGCAAGGAAGATGATTTCACTTTAAGGGACGATTACATGTGTAAAGAACAACTGTTTTGAAAAGTTTCATCAACTATGTGCTTTACATAATCACAATGCAGCAGGAGGCCAGTTCAGTGTAATCTGTATAATCTCAGCATGGTTTCATACGGAATTTAAATTGCTTGATATTCTCGGATGAGGCATTCTCACTTCTCATCATGTCTTCATATGTTGTAGCCACAACGTGGCAGCGGAAAGCTGAGCTCACCTTTTACAGACCGTCTTTGCCTGGCAGGTCAGCTCTGTGCAGTTCTACAAACAAACAGGAAATTAGATCGAGCAGATGAATACTGAGGGGGAAAAATGTACAATAACTTTAATAAAAACTAAAAAGTTTTCTTACAAATAGACAATGTATGAAATCTTTGGTGGAGCCTTCTGGAGCTTTTTCTGAAAAAAAAAAAAGAAAAGATGAGAAATAATCAAATTTGGCTCAAATATAAAGAGCAGAAAGTGGCTGTTCTATAAAAGAAGGTATACATGATTTAATCAAACATACCAGTGTTCACACTGTTGCTGCGACTTAACGAAGGAGGTCGGTCTGCAGCATCGTTTGAGCTTTTACATCCTCCTGCTTCCTCACTTTGCAACTCCTCCGCCTCATCCTGACTCTTTGGACCGGCCCAGTCTTCAAAACGAGGCTCGTCCAGCCCGGGGAAACAAATGACGACTAAATACCAGTGAGCTCTGGACAGACAAGAGACAAGACTATGAGTTTAGCAGCAAACAACAAGAGCCTGTACAAACACACACGCTCAGTCATGTGTGTAACTTACTCCTGGTTCACTGGGACAAAAAGAAAGTCTTTTTTAAAGATGTCCACATGCCGTGTCCATGTCTTCACCCGCTGGTGCCGCCTCTGCCTCTGACAGCTAAAAACACACACCAAAAACTAAGTTATATCCCAACACACTGCAGCGTCATGTCATCACCATACCAAAGACTGTGTGAAGCATATTTACTGGAAAAGGATAATCCAAGTTGTTTAAGATTATCCACAAACCATCAAGTTGGAGTTGAGTGAAATTCTTGCTTAAAGTTTTATAGAGAGGTCATTAACTTTTATTCAGCAAACAACAACTGCTACCAGAATGAGTCAAATATCGTATAAAACCGTTGAATAACAATCGTTCATGTGATTGAAAGCGAGGCCGAAGCACAGCAAAAAGTGAGAACGAGGCAGCGTGAAACTGAATACCAGCAGCAGCTCGAGAAACACTGAAAACTGTAAGTTGTTGATTTGTATTGTTAGTGTGTGGTCACTGCCCCTAGGGGGCGCCAAAGAGGGACGATCTGGGGAGAGCAGCTTTTCCACTGCACATTGGTGAAAATAAATATTATTTTCATTTCAAATAAACTCAAACAAATTCAATTAATTTGTTTTCTTTAAAAGATACTTTTTCAAACCTGAATGTCTTGGAATTGTTGTGAAAACAAACCGCATCCTACCACAATTTAATAACCACCAATTAAGAGTTTTTGTGATTTGAACACTGGAACGACATACTGATGTCTTGACTTGATTTTTTGCATGCTAACGTGATGAACGCCGCTCAGGGGGTAGAAGGCCACTGCTTGGAATCCGTACACGTCAACGCAAACTTCCTCCAGACACTTACGACTCATTGCTGCTGCCCTCGCTGGCGTTGTCTCTCCTCGTTAGCTGTTTGTAGAAAAAACTACTGAAGATATGAGAGCGCTCGGCCACAGAAGCGGGCGCATTCTGGAGAAGGTACCTGGTGAAGAGAGGGCATTGAAACCATCAGAGGTGGGGCAAAAACATTAAAGGATGACTGTCACAATTCACAAAAAGAGTTGGCTTGACATCTAGAAAATGAAAAGAAAGAAGGTGCTCCTCACTTGAGGTAAAAATCGATGATAACATCGTTAAGGAACTGCCCGTTGTCAAGGCACTGCAGGTCCTCCATTGTAACAGTAATCCCTCCTTTTTGAGGCGGAGGAGGAAACTGGATCAACCTAAACAGAGCAAGAGAAAGAAGAATAAGACGGTTTGTAACTACAGTACAAAGATCAATACAATCAATGTGGAGGATCACAATGACATCATCCAGCTGTTTGGAGATCAGAGGTGGACGACAGGGGAAGGTAAGACTTGTTCAAATAATATATTAAAATCAATTCCTATATAATAAATGAATACATCTCCCAATAGAAAGTATAGCAGATGGTTTCGATAATCAAGCATGTACATTTTGTATCAATCAACTTTCTGCAGTTCTATTTGGTGGAATGATGGTGACTGGAACTTGAAGACTGAGCAGTTCTCCGTGAACTAACGACTGATGTTGAGACAGGAAGCCGTGTCCACAAGCCTATAGCACTTGTATTGCAAACTTCACATACATTGATTTTTTTTTTTTTCATGAATTACGACTTCTTATTAGTCAAGGACAACTGGCAGGTCGTACAATCACAGGTCTGATAATTCAAATTATCTCATTGGGAAAGTCTTACCAAGAACATAAAATACTTCTACTCCATCAGTTATTTTCATATTTCAGTTGCAGCTGCTCCCGTGTTGAGGAATATTAAATAGGAATAAGTAAACAAAAGAAAGAAAAGAAAAACATTTATATAAGCAATGGATTGTTTCCAATGTTCTCTTGAGAACTCTTTATGATTGGAGGGAGGGGTTATAGTGAATTAAGCAACAGGTAACAACAAAAAAGTAAAAGGGTTCAGTGCAGTTTAATCAAGATTTAGTCAGACTGAGTTTCTAGAAATACTTTGACCGTTTTGCACCACAGGTTTATTAAATAATGATAAATCTCAAGCTTGTTTTGAAAACAAATTGCACAACCTTTTGTTCCCAGAGGAGAACTACATGTTCACCAAGCAAAAGCACCAGACTGCATGAGAACCTGCGTGTGGGACAATGTGGCTGACTTGCCTCCGGGTCAGACCCAGATGTTTATATTTAGTCCATTTGGAGTCTGGTTTACACAAAGACACGGAGTAGGAGCCTTTGTTTCTTCGATGACACAGCGTGTACACCGGCGTCGGTTCCTGCTTCTTCTTCTGCAGGAGGAAAGAAAATACATCGATTAGAGAGGTCATATTATACCGCTTTTCAACACTTTCACATGGTGTCGTTGGTTGAATCCAACGTTTATTGCACCAAATCCAGCTTTTCCTTGACTTTCCTGCGTTTGAATGTTGGATCATAGGAGCTGCATTCAGAATCTGCTGCGTCTGTGTGAGCTGGACTGACGACTACTACAATGGAAACAGTAAATTGCAGATCAACGACACCAGCTCAGTCACACTGTTTGACGTTAACTGGTCTACCACACGGCTACCTCCTCCACAGTCGGTCGGACCTCAAACTAACTGCTCCATGTGCCAGTAAGACAAATCATTTTTGGCCTGAACGATCTCCAGGTTGATCACGATCGACATACTGGTCACTGCTGGCCTGCAGGCTCGGTACTCAGCTCAATACTGCACAGATCTCCGGCTCCTACCCATCACACATCAGTTAACATCCAAAGAATTGGAGCTGCAGCACTTTCAAAGCCTCCAGATGGCTCGTTAGCATCCAGCACCTGTAGCGAGCGTCTTGCCCCCCACGTCAACATCCCATCATGCATCTGACTGCAGATTCCGTCCCTTCGTTTCTGAGGCTCCTTGCTGGTTGTCTTTATGATCATGGTTCTGGACTCTTGAGTAACTTGATGAAATGTTAAATCCATGGCAACCGCCTCAAATTGCTGCTCTGCAGCCACTGGGTTAAAACACTGGGTTAAAAAAAAAAACCCCCGCTTACCTCACATGGTGGATGTTGCGCTTCATCTTTTCGATCTTCTATTGGTTTGAAGGTTGTCCCTTCTTTTTGTGCCTTTTCCAGTTCCAATGCCGGGGAAGTCTTTGGTTCTTCTGACAGGGAAGTCTGCGGTTCCAGCACCGGAGAAGCTTCCGGTTCCACCGCCTGGGAAGCTTCCGGTTCCAGCGCCAGTGAAACTTCCGGTTCTAGTGTCTTGAAAGTTTCTGGTTCTAGAGTTTTGGAGGTCTCCGGTTCCGGCGCTGGGAAAGTATCCGGTTCCGGAGAAGGCTCCGGTTCCAGCGCCGGGGAGGGCTCCGGTTCCAGCGCTGGGGAAGGTTCCGGTTCCAGTGCCGGGGAAGGCTCCGGTTCCAGCGCCGGGAAAGGCTCCGGTTCCAGCTCCGGGGAAGGATCCCGTTCCAGCGCCGGGGAAGGATCCCGTTCCAGCTCCGGGGAAGGATCCCGTTCCAGCTCCGGGAAAGGATCCGATTCCAGCACAGTGGAAGTTTCCTGTTCTACTGCCGGGGAAGCTTCTTGCTCTACCATTGGTGAAATTTCTACTTCCACCGCCTGCGATTCTTTCCATGACGTGACTTCAGGCTCATTTGGTGCTGCGGGGCTTTCGTGCCCATCGGAGTGAGAACTGCCCCAGTCCTCTACATTCAGTACAGGGTCGGCACCCTTAACACCCAACATGGAGAGTAGATGAGAGTCGAGCCCAGTTCTACTCATCAGCTCGATGCTCTCCTCTAGAGAGAGGACCGGGCTGAGGAACTCGTCCAGATTACCAAATGTGTCCACAGCAGGTCTCAGTGAGAGTTGTTCCTGTGCCATACTGTTCAGACACTCAATTTCCAGGACAGAGCGCAGCAAAGCCCCGTTGATTCCCTCCAGGGCGCACGTCAAAGTGAGCAGGATGAAGGGGCTGGCCTTTCCTATGAAAACAAAACATACCAGTGCATATCAGCGATGTGCATTGTGTCAAAAAAAAAAAAAAAGTACCAAGACATATAGCTTGTACTTATTTAAGGAGGAACATTTTATTGAGAGAGAATTGATCATGGCTCACCAGCCTTTGTGGGTCGGTTTCTTTTAAAGCCCAGCCGGCGGAGATCCCGCTGAACGGCAGCCGCAGCCGCCTCCGACACGAAGAACAGCAGCACAGCAGCGGGGTAAGGGTCCTCGTCGTCCGTGAAGCAAAACCCCTTGGCCTCCAGCTCGTACTGCTCCCAGACGCTGTACCTCCTCAGCTCCTTCCTGTCGAAGCTCAGCAGCACCTCCATCTCCTCGGAAGCGTCTGAGGACGAGACGAGTCAGGAATCAGCTTCTTCGTTCCTCATCACCGTGAAAAACAACACCTCAGCTTACACACAACACAAATACAAACCGTTTGTTACTCTGTCAGGAGGCAATGCATGATTCAGGCCGCCGGAGCGCGTCACATTACCCAGCATGCCTCAAGTTTTGTTTTTTTTAATTAATTCTTTTATTTCAGGAGGTCCAATTGAGATGAAGATCTCTTGTCCTGACCAAGGCGGCAGTCAGAACAAAAACCACAATGAATCCACATTGACATTAAACCGGAGAGTATGAAGAGGAGTAATTCTTTATATCATCAGATCAATAATATTTTGTTGCATCAATGCACTGTGTGGACAATATTCGCAAAACCTGATCAACCACGGTAACAGGAAGTTTTTGGTTTTAATTTTAGGTTTGTGTTATCCAAATCAGTCAGAACATTCTTTTGTAGCACTGGCTCACAGGTTCATTTGTGTTGTGTAGAATAAGTAACTTCTTTTATCCAGAGTCTTTGCAATAATAATATTCAACACAATAAATGATGAATCAAAATGTCGAACGAAGCAGCAGCAGAACTTCAGGCTTCAGGAGGATGATTGCTGATTCCAACCATTATCTTTCGAGAAGAAACAATGATGAAAAATCACACATCTTACTTCTCATTGAGGCACTGCAGTTCACTAAATTGTTAATGTATGTGCGTGTGTGCACGTGCGTGTGGTATTTTCTGACTTTGGGCATCTAAGTTTTGGTTTAAGTGTCGTGCAAAGTGATGCTCAGCTAGTGTTTTGTCCAAAAACTAAAAATAAGGTCATGAGGTGTTCCACTGTTTGTGTTTATAAGATCTGTCTACACCAGCACACGAGTTTGTTTTCATGATGTTGGCCCATCAGATAAACTCTCAGACATGGGATCAGAACAAATGAAAACCACCTTGATTCCCTGCGGGGAGAAAACTCAAGAGATCAAAGTGCAAGGGGGTCTTGAGGGACTAATCCAAGAACACAAACACACTTAACTCACTGAAATAGACCACTAAGCTGTGAGCGGATGGTGTGCAGACAGCCTGACCACAACAAAACGAGATGGGCTGCTTTGTTGTCCACGTCTCCACAAACGAGACCAAAGGTCACAAGCGGACCGACGACACCTTGAACTTACTGCAGCCCAGTCAAGAACCAAAAAGGGAGAAAGACAATGCATTTACCTTGCAAGGGGATGACTATTTTCTCATTTTCGATCTGTAAATAAACGGAAAGACGCGTTATATTTCGCACACTCAAACTCAGACTTTGATCAAACGTTGGCTGGTTGCGGTTACCATGACGTCCCCATTGGATTTCCCGTGGTAACCCCCACAGTGCAGGACTGAGAAGGCCACCTCGATTCTGGAGTAGTCGTCATCGCGGAAGGAGGGAGCGGGCACCAAGCGAGGTATGTCTTTTGCGACGACTTGCAACACCTAGAAAACACAAAACATTGGGAATATTGTGATTACAAGTGTTGAGGCCCAATAAGACAGACAAAAGTAATGCACAGCGCTCCCTCTGCTCCGATTAGTGTACAGGTGTATAGATATGGCAGAACTTGTACATTTCTTTTACTTATTAGTGACCCGATCACTGTGAGAGCCACTCTGAAAAGTCTTTTTTAGTGTTTTATAAATGATTTTCTCTCACTCAGGGTTTCAATACGGTCTTCCTCGTCCAATTTCAACATTTAGAAGCAATATTTTTCAAAACTACCCAACTTTGGCGGCATCTAGTGGCAGTAGGAAGAATCGCAATTTGATCCTTAGGCATGAGGGTATATATTAATCTGAAAGGTAGCTTTCTTCCAAGAACAAAAGTGCTCTTGAGAAATATCAGTAAGAATGTAATGTGCAATAAACATGTGCTGTCAAGAATAAGGCGTTAATCAAATTAATTGATTTGAAACGTTTAACTCAATTAAAAAATTTAACGTAATTGACACGGTTTTGTTTACTTCCGGTTCATTTACGAGTTTTTCGTTTTTCGAGAAGCCACTTATACAGCTGACTAACGAGCAGCATGGTAACGAGTGAAATAATAATATTGAGACAGAAAGTTTCACTTTAAACTGCTAAAGCTGAAGGAAATACTTGCAGGTAAAATATTAATTTCTCCTCTTTCTCTCTTTCCCTGGCTCTCCTGTGTACTGGATGCGTGCGAGTGTGTGTTCCTGTGCGCGCGTCTGCTCGTGTATGTGTTCGTATGTGTGTGTACGCGAGTCTGCAAGTGTGTGCGCATGTGTTTGTGTCTGTGTGAGGGTGTGTGCGCACGTGTGTCTGTGTGTGTGGATAATACAGTATATTATTGCCACTTTGTCATGTAATAAGTTTACAACTTTGTTTATATAAAAATTCTAATTCTCAGTGGTGGACCTGCACTCTCACAAAACCCAGAGTCATGATAGATGTTTAATTAATTAATTAATGTATGTTTTTATTACTTTGCTCATCTTGGAGAGAAGCAGCATTCACACAAATTTAAAAGGACATTAGTAGTTAATAGTAGTTAATAGTCTGAAATTAAATATAGTCTGTGTGTCGAGTCCACGTTAAATCTGTGGTTTTCCCTGAATAAATATACTTTACAAGCTTCAGTCTTTTTAATTGCAATTAATTACAAATAATTACAGAAATTGTGCATTTAATTATTTAAAATATTTTAATCGATTGACAGCACCAATATATACACACACGCACGCACACAACACTTGGACTTGGTTAATTCTATTAAAACAAACATGCCTGCATCTGAAGTTTGGATTTGTTCAGGATGTGTTGTCTGTTTTTATTTTTATCTTTGCGTGCAAATGAAAATGAAAGCTACCAGTGTTTGACTGTGTTTATTTTTCTTTTGCATGGAGCCGTTTAGTTCCGGTCTTATTTTTGTCTCTCTAAAGATTAAATTCTTAGATGAACAAGTTTTGCAGCAATGTTATCGTCATCATGCATTACACCTAAAACATGTAGTATTTTGATGATTAGGGTTTATTTTCTCAATTACTTGTGATTCTACAAAGAGGGAGACAGTTGTATGATGTTATATCGATATCTTCAACGTCTTAAGCTGTCTGATGATATTAGTTTGTGATAGTTAAACAAGTGATGTCATTACCTCCACCAAGGAGGTTATGTTTTTGCGAGGGTCTGTTTGTCTGTCTGTTAGAAGGATTATGCAAAAACTCCTGACAGGACCTTCCCTAAAAAATAATTCAGAAGATGTGTCTTGACCCAAACCAGATTCCATTAAATTTTGAGAGTGATCCTGATAACCATCTGGACACAAAAAAATATCAAATATCAAAGATCCTGTTTTCCCCCTTTACTTATCATTGAGCCGTTTTAAAAAAAAATCACATCTCTTGGCGATCATATCTGATTGACTGACTTGTAAAAATTCAGTGATCTGTAGGATGGTCATATCTAGTAGGGTGCAAAATGTCATCCGGATCCGATCCAGATTACCAACATGGCGGCACTTTGAAGTTAGGAAATTTTAACATTGAAAACTCCATTTGGCAGAGGTCTGTGCTCTCTGAGTGCTTTTCTAGTGTTTTTGAAACTAGTAAAACACATTTATGTGTTCA
>OMNM01003238.1:0-10390 GCA_900302745.1 Parablennius parvicornis | reverse complement strand
ACAGGAGAAGGTGTTTTTTTTTTTTTTTCGTCTTCCAGACTTCGCTGCTCACATTACTGTAAAAAGAGCCAATGAGATCTGAGCGATTCCATATTCATGAGTGGATTAATGAACAGTTGCAGGAATCGTGTCTGCGGCAGCAAATTGATTCTTAACATTTATCAGTGCTGAATATATGAATGGGGAAGTGTGAGTGTGCAGGAGGCTGGAGATGCGACCACTCGCTTTAAATAATGAACGCAGTGGGTATACGTGCATCTCTCTCCAGCATGCGCTTGGGATGTAAACCCCCCCCACCGCCCCGTAAACTACTTGAACACGCTCTGGATGTGAAGGAACTCTGCTCGTTGCCTCTTTCCCGATTTGCGGCCTCACAGGTTTCCATGTTAACATAAGTACAGCGCAGCCCCATGGGTGCTCAGTCTCCCTCGTGCATGCTGAGCTTTGTGAGCTGCGTGGAGAAAGATAACTCGTGCTATACATCAAATCATGTTCCAGATATGCATAACCTTCCCATCTCGAATTTAAGACTTTTTTTTTTTTTTTTATTAAACATTTCAGGCACTCAAGCTCAACCGAGTGAAACTTTCAATCTCTGCTGCTTTAGGAATAATAATAAACTTAAATACAGTGAGGTTTTTTTGTTTTTTGTACAACACTATCATCTTGACAACCTCTGCAAACAACTCGAAGGCCCTCAGGGTGCTCGCAGGGGATGCAGCAACTCCGAGCTTTTACATCCTTCAGTCCTCTAAGTCTCCTCTGATCCCACCAATTAAACTGCAAGCTCTTCTTTATAGAGCGCTTATACCTTTTTGTCCTTTACACAGAAATGCCTGCTTTTAAAGATACCCGCGTAACCCGACTGGGACTTCGCCAGCCTCAGCAAAAACTGACGTGAGTGTCGCCATTCAAATTTTATGATGTGGCAATAATGTCACCTGACTGGTGGAGAATGCTAACCACCGACCAGATCGGTTAAAATTGAAGAGGAAAATACATTTACAATGCTATTAATGCTGTTAATTTGATGTGGTTTGTTTTGTACTGTGCTAAAACTGTTTTTATTTTCATTGCCAATAGCAAAATGAAAATGTGTGGGCAAAGCAAGCAAAGTCAGCCGAATACATTTCATTACAGCGCTAAGAAATACAGTTGCATTGCTTTAGTGGTATGAAAGAGGCTTGTTTAAAAACTGTAAATTGTACTGTGTGAAGTTCATCAAGACCCTCTGGCTTGTTTGGCTTCGTGTGGTCTCTGCCAGGTAGAGGCACCCGCTTGGCAGGACTTTTCAGCCGATCTGTCTGAAAACACCTGGGTCCTACAATAAAAGCTGCCACCATCCTCTCAGGGAGACTCTCTTCCTGCAGTTTGTTTGGTTGCTTTATTAATGTTTGCCCCCCCCCTCCATCGTGACCTTGTTGACAGCATCCATTCATCCATTTTCTATGCCCATTTAATCCAACTCCGAGTGGCTCAGAGCTGGAACCCGGAACGGTACAGTTCACCGGTCCATCGCGAGCCCAAAGCCTCTGGCAGAATAAGTCATTCTGAGCTGTTTTATTACACGCGGCAGTGTGCGACGTGATTTTGATTAACTCAAGCGCCACAACCGACGTCAAGCAACGGTGATGGCCACAGAGAAGGAGACAACTAAATGTGGATAACTATGAATTGAAGCATTGTTCTTGGAGCATTTGTATGCATCAAAAAGCTGAGAAGAACATATGGAACATGCAGCAGCAGTCATACAATGTTGTGATGGAGCCTCAGCCTCTGGAAAGGTTGTTAAGTAGTTGTCTGTCAAAGCAGCAGTCACACTCTGAGGTGTAGCAAGATGACTGTCCTTGATTTTCTTACGCGGTTAGAATATTATCTCCGTCTATCTTTAGCCACAAGTCAGCTGTCCACATGTCCATCTTCCTGCAGGACATAAGACCACCGTTTTGGAAAAACATGTTAGACGGCGCAAAATCCCATGGTATTTATCTGCCTTAACACTGGAAGGCAAACAATCATTCACAAACACATCTACTCCTACTGTGAAGCTTGATTCTCCAAACCGACCATACACATCTGGGAAAATGGGCAGAGTACTAGAAATAAACATGGAGAGCATGCAGACTAATATAAAGACATGTCATCCCTCACCACCGGATGACAATTCAAATTCAGCGAATCCAGTCGAAAGATGTCAAAAAAGGTATATTGAATAAAAGTCTAAAAAAAACACTTATAAAAACAAAGTGATAAGTAACCTAATCACTATTTAGACTATACAAACAGAAAGATTCAAACTTAGACTTTTCATAATGCAACACTGCTAAACAATGTCACTTTGTGCAGTTGTGATATTAGTGCGTGATCAAATTGTCTTCAATTTACTTTACTTATGTGAGAAGTTAATTTGTCACAAACACAAAACTAATAATCATTGTACCATTTCGATAATACAAAATTATGTTGTTTTTTTTAATCACTCTTAATTTTGCTGTTAAAGCAACCATGTTAATGTTCCTAGACGTAGTATTCAACTGTTAAATACTCAGTGAACTGTGGTATGCATCATTGACTTCCCTCACGAGTCTCTGGATCACAATTTGAATTCAGGTTTAATGACGACACTAATGACAGGACTCGCGTTAAATTAACACTGGAGCTGTAGGTTTTGCTTAGCTGTGGGTCTCTTGAATCTTTGAAGCCATAATGCAGGAAATATTGTGCAGCGGCACAAAGGAGAAGAGGAATAGCTGGACAGGAGTGTCAAACGCACCATCTGTCCTTTCCAGATGTCTTCAGCAATCAGTCATGGGAATATAGCAGAAAGCGTTCCACATGAAGAAATCTGTGTGCAGTCTATTCTGAAGGTGCTGTTATCAAATTCCAACACACTCAGTGGTTAGACTACACAGCCAATTATTCCTTTCAAAGAGGATCCTCAGATTGTGGATCTGGCCTGAGTTCATTAGGGCGTCACAATTTGAACCATTAAGGAATATTATTATCATCGCCGAGATGGAAAATTATGTTCTTCACATGCTGCATCTTCAATTATACGACACACGGATCTTTTGTTTTCCTGAAAAGGAGTCGTGTCCATTAGTGTTCATAGTGTGCACATGTTCTTCACTGTTCCGACTCAGGCGATCTTGGAATACCAGGAAAATTTCCCTCTTCAGCCGGCGTTGCCCTGCAGAAAATCCGCTGAAAGCAATAAAGGCAGCCGAGTAAAGCCACCCAGCTCTCCTGTTCTACTCGTCTTCCTTATCATTCTACCCCACTTACTCCAGATAATAACAAATTACAAGCCATGTCACTCAAGAGATCTGACTTTGACCGAGAATAAAAGTCATTATCTTGCTTCACAAGATGAATAATCGTGGAGAGCAAAAACAGACACGGGAGTACATTAATGTCTTTGTCAAATACATGTTCGCCAGGCCACTCTTCGTCACACGCTGCCCCTCTGTTGCTATTCATCTCTATTCAAAGCCCCCCCTGCAAGCATAAAGGAAGAAACCACGAGGCCAATATCAGACATTAAATGAATGATTCCCTCAGCAAAACAAAACTGCCCCAGAGATGGTGCAACTTAATAGCTTTCCTTTGCCGGCACCCCGGGGTTCAGTCTGTTCACTGAGCAGAGAGAGGGCTTTAACAAAAGATTACGGATGCACCTCAGAAATTAAGTGTCAACAGCAGGGTTTCTTTCACTATGGCGAAGGTTAAGTGCATGTTAAAAACAACACAAGAGGAGTCACGGAGGTGTTTTTGGAGAACATTACATCACAAACTACAGACAATAAATAGTACAGTTAGACTTGTTAACGCACTTTGTAGTTATTCAGCTTTACAGTCGAGAGTAAAAGGACCTGCATCTGGTGGAGTTCATCATACCTTTAGTTTTGTTTAATATGAATTTGGATTAGTTTTTTGTAAACATACTATTGACATGTTTCGATGGTGTACTTTCGTCATCATCAGAATCGTCCTCCGGGGGTGTGGGATGACACGTCTTTTAACCAGCTGATAAAAAGACCCGTCATACAACACCACCAGGAGAAGTTTCTGATGAAGTACGCTGTCGAAACATGTCAAAGGTTTGAAAATCAACTCGCTTGAAAAAGACGAAAGCTAAACTCTTCAAAACGAAGGCTCCGTTTTCCACATTTCAAGTGAAATTGCATTGTCTTTGCATTTCAGAAAAGTTTGCCGTTTACACAACAACGTTTTAAAAAAGATGTCCATTTCCACGGAAACAGCAGAAATGCTGAAAGCAATGTGGTTGTCGTGTTGGGCCACTAATTAGTGCTACTTGTTTTTGTATTGAAATTAGCAGAGAACAGTACATTAAAAACATTAACAATGAGGGGTACACAGACATACATATGGACAGACGATGAAATTGGAGTAAAACCAAGTTCAATGAAAAACTATTAACTGCAAAAGTTTCAGACTGCTTATGAAGACCTACCAGATATTTGAGTTAAAAGCATCTATCTAGCGTGAGAAGAGTTGATAAACATATGTCTAATGTCTATTGAGCCCTCTAGTCTCTAAATATATGATCTCATATTAGCTTATATTATTGTTTGGTCGTCAGATTGGAGCTGGCCTGTTTTGCCCCCACGGGCCTTTTATTCGACACCCCATTTCGACCCTAGTCTGAGTAAAAATGGGTATCAAATGAACACATTTAATTGATGGTATATAAGGGGTTAACCTCGGAAAAACTAATCAGATTTTGCTTATGCTTGTGCGTTGAATTTTGTATTTCACCAGCAAAGCCATGTTCCATTTTCAGTAAAGCCATTACAGCATCATTATGAGTGCTCTGGAAGGCCTGCCACTCCGCTTTAATATTGAATGAGTGAAGGAATAGCACACCAGTATCTAGCTTTCATGAAGCCATCAGGAAAGCCATTCTCCCTCCAAATGTGTTTTTTTTACTGTAGATAGCATTTACTATGGTTCAAGGTACAGTAAGTATGCGCGTCTATTTTTAGCAAGGCAATTTCAAAGTTTACTGTCTGCATGCACACGGGCAAATGTTTAAGTGGAGGGACTTCTGCGTGTGTGTGTCTGTGTGTGTGTGTGTGCAAGCTTTGCTTAAGGCTTGTTTGTGGGTTCAACAGGCTGCACATACTTTCCTTTTCTCCACAGGGAGAACTGGCTGTGTTGCTTTCCACTTCCTTACTTTAAGGCTTAACTGAGGCTGACTCACGCACGAAATCAAGGACTGGAGCGTTGGCAAACAATGCATGAATCTAATAACTTTATTCTCGATATTTCAGGTAGCTCGTGATACACTGGCTGGCTTTACCACGGTAATATCATTCAATTAAAATCCATGACAACCTGAGGTTGGTGAATTCTTGCACTTATGGTGTTTAGTTTGAGGCTTGCTGTTCCTTTGTGTAACCTCATATGGAGCCCACTGATCGGTCACGACAACACGTCCAAGCACACACTCTCCCCACATCCGAGTGGACCTTTCAAAGAGCAGCGATACTTTGAGCAAGTCCGCTGCTCACTCTGTGAACCCTGTAGCTTGTGACCACAGCAGACTACAAAGATCGGTGTGCACTTTTTGTACATCCTCCTCCACCCTAGCTGCCTCGCTTTTAGAGCAGCTAAGTCATGTTGGCACTTCCTGATTGGCAGCTCAAGTCC
Organism: Parablennius parvicornis; assembly: GCA_900302745.1. Taxonomy (NCBI): domain Eukaryota; kingdom Metazoa; phylum Chordata; class Actinopteri; order Blenniiformes; family Blenniidae; genus Parablennius; species Parablennius parvicornis. The sequence continues at coordinate 4,717 of OMNM01003238.1, read as the reverse complement.
AAGTGAGTCCATCAGCGAAAACCTAAATTACTCAACTCGAGTCACAAAAATCTGTGATTACAGTTTTTGAAATGCAAAGCTATTGTCACATATGAATCACTTCACACAGACACTTAATTCTACTGTTTGGACCAGTGGTAGCTAAATGCATTATTTTTTTACTTGATAATATAACCCCCTTGTTGGCACTGCCGGCATTTGCGATTCATTTCTAACATGATGGAAGCCAGAAATAAGAAATCAGACTGAATGATCGCATTTTCCAAAGCAGGCTGCCAGAAACTTTGCACCCTTTAAAAGGAATAATTTCAATTCATTTTCAAGTGGGATGCTACAGGAAGCCGTCTACAGCATAACATCGCCCGTCGTGGCAAGGTCAATACATTTTTAAGGACACTTTCTCTAAATTGCGAATAGTTGTTGGTAACACCTGATGCCCACAGGGTTCTTTCAGGACTACAACACTCGAGATGACTCCCACTGGAAGCAGGGGGAGGGCTGGAGTCATCTCTCTCTCTCTCTTTTTTCCCTTTCTTTTTGGCAACACTCAGGATCTGCCTCAGAGTTTCAGCCAGCAAATTAAAACTGCTTTCATTTTCAGATTTGGTTTGTGCACGGCAAGCTCAGACTGTTGTATTAAAGGACTGCTTTTTTTAATGAAAATCTTTATTACTGTAAGAGTGCTTCTTTTATCAGATAAGATAAATGTGTTCTTGCTATTTGTTATTATCGAAACTGCGACTGTAATATTTGTATCTTTGTCTCCAGTTACACTAAAACGCATTGTTTATGTTCAGAAAGATTTTGCATTTACGTAACAGCCTTTTGAAAACAACATCTGTTTACACAGAAATAGCAGCAATGCTGAAAAGGACATAGTTAGCGTACCAGGCCATTAGTTAGTTGATGGAACTACACACACATGCACAGAGAGAATAACATGCTATAAACATTGACAATGGTGAGTACACGGACATTCATGTGGGCAGATGACGGAGTTGATTTGCTATTGTATGTGACTCTCAACTATTATTCTACCAAGTCTCAGGACAATATAAAATGGGAGTCACGACACTCTGAATTCCGCCATTGTTGTTATTGTCCATCTACTCGCTCATGTGCAGAAGAACTATTTACTATGGCCGTGGTGTGCATGTGCAATAGTGGCATTTCAGAAAAGTTGCTTTTTGCTCCGGCTACAAGGAGATAAAGTCGGAGCATTTTCAAAAATGTTGTGTTTATCCCATTTCCACGGAGACTGGGCATTTTTGAAAAGTACTACCTGGCGAGCTGTTTTGAAAAATTAGCCCTTTCAGTGGTTCTGACCATCAGTATGCAACGAAAGCTTTCCATCTTTACTTGAAAACACTGTTGTCATTTTTTAAATAGTCTCAAATCCACTTCAAAAGTCATTTGTATTTTCTTGGTGACTACAATCATCAATGGTGGAAAAAGTACTGGAAATGTGGAGTAAAAGTACTATAATCACTCAAGTAAAAGTAGAAATCAGTTTTTGTAAAAAGCATTTTCAGACCATAAAGTCTTAAAAAATTAACAATGGTTTATAATAATCAAGGAAGATATATCAGGTTAAAAAAACTGTAAAAAAAAAAAACCCACCTACAATGGTTATTAAAATGCAAATGAAAAGGTTTGGGGGATAATTTGAGTTGTGGGTGTATTCAATTGCAACTTCTGATTGCAATCAAAGGCAAACTAGAAAACAAGGTCTAAATTATACTTTAGTAAAGGTGCCTGAATAAATATTCCTAAAAGTGCAACAACCCTGTGCTACTACAATATAATGATAAAAAAAAAATAGGCTCTGATACTTGTACAGTAAGTCTTTTTTTTTTTTTTAAATCAATGGGTACAACCTTGGAGAATTCAAACATTGAATGAATCTCTGACTTTATGTTGCAGGATCAGTGTGAAACACAGCAGGAGAATGGGAGAGTGTACTCTTCTACCTAATTTTATAACATTATAACAAGGAATCCTAATTTATAAAGTCTCAGTTTGCACTATCTTTGTTTTATTACCTTCTCAATGTAACCACCTTTACTCTGCAAACCACTTAAGCACACTAATCTCTCAAATTAATGAATGGGCACAACAGGATCGTTTGGCTTTTTCTTATTCATGAAAAAAGGATGAGGGCACCTGTAATTTGACTTTGGGTCACTTCTTTTCTGAATACATTAGCACACACACAATCAGCACTGACTACCAAATCTTATTATTTCTTCACATCCTTATTTTGATCCATTGATTAGAATAAATTGCAACACTACTTTGTACACATTCACTTAACATTGCTTGGAAAACTGTTTCCAAGACATTTATAGGGGATTGACTTAATTCACAGCGTTTTGAATTCTTAACAATTGCATCAAGCTACGGCACAAAGCGAGCTATTTTTATCCTCATATCCATGTGCGTTCCTCTGCACCTTCAGCAGTTGAGTCAGTCGCATCGGTGCCAGTGTTCAACCTCTCCATGCTCCGGGTCAGCAACCTGAAGTTGTGCCAGAACTCCAGAGCTCCTAGAGACCATGCGGGGTCCTCTCCACCTCTGCAGCCCGACCCCATCCACACGTACCTCATGAGAGTCTATGGAGGGATGGAGCGTTAAACATTCACCCTCAGTCACTGTTGGTGTCAGTACACGAGGAAAACAGTCGGATTTACAGCTCCATGCTGTGTCGCAGCTTATTGTTTGAAATTATAGATTAACACTGACGTTTCTCGGGAAAGACTATGTTTGAGCTTGAAAAATACATCCATCGCTACTACGTCTTGTATCCAGGGTCGCAGTGTGAAGGCAATATACACCGTGGACAAAGTGTATATATTGTAGGATTACAATTTGAATACTGCAAAAAAAACCAAACTGCTGGTCCACTGATAAAAGAGACATGGACAATATCTGACAGGTCTGTGAGCAAGAGCAAAGAAGCTTTCTCCTCTTTTCACCTCCAAAAGTGAAAGTCCCCTTTGAATATAAACCAGCCAGTAGATCCCCGATCAATAATGTTTCAGCATAACAAGTGAGCAGTCAGAACAGAAACTTAAACTGAAAAAAATAAATAAATGAATAAATAAATATTTTTGTTGGTGTATCCTCATGGGAGCAACGTAATAACTTATTCTGCCCAATATGTGGACAGGTAATGAAAAACAACATACAGCATCAGCAACAAAGGCGACTTCGTTGCTCAATTATGCAAATACACTTGTTACAGTTGGGAACTTCTTTTTTTTTTTTTTTGCTTGTTATTTTGCTTCCTGTTGTTCCTTGGATGTACACTTGATTATATTTGACACCTGTTTCCTTGAGAAAATGCCACATTTAGCTTTACATTTCCACATATATGTGTGATTTCACTATATTTTTTTGCACTACAGTAATTATAACAATGTACCTATAGAAAATGATTGTGTTGGCCTTTCGTAACATAATGGGTTGGTGAATCAGTGATTCACCTGTAAGCTACTCTACATTCTGAAGTGAAGACCGAGCTCCTGGCAAGGCCAGTATATCCATGCATTTGGTTCAAAACAGAAACTAAAAAAAAAAAAAATGTAAGTCTGTTGTGATATCCTTAGGGGAGCACTATAATTTATTATTCTGCACAATACATGTGCAGGTAAACAAAATGACTTTTCTGCACAGGGAAGGACTTCACAATGGTAAATTATGCAAATATACTTCTTGGGAGTTTTCTTGCTTGTTATTTTGCTTCTGCTTGTTACCTGGCTATTCTTTGATTACATGTTATACCCGTTTCCTTGATGAAAACACATCTCTCTCTTAAATATGTTTCTTTTCCATATTTTTGAAATGGCAGGTTGATATAGACTATGTTGAGTTATTTTTTTCTTTTTTACATGATGTTTATCAGCGATTCACCTGTAAGTTATGTTGCACCTTGATCACAAGCTGAGCAAATCAAGGGCAGGCCTGGGGGCATAGCAAATGACCAAACCTCTTCTCCGGCTCACTGCTGGAACAGCCGCAAGGCTGCTGTTGAGCCCAAAAGGCATTCAGAGAACTTCAATTGAGAATTTACTTTCAGCATAGAAATATGCCTGCTTGTGTTATCAACAGTTAAGAAAGCATATAGACGCCTGGTCAGCCTCCATTGTTGCATCCATACATTCGGTTATGTAAAATCGATACTAATTAGCATGCACATCCCACAGACGTCACCGAAGCGCCGCTCCTGAACCCGATTTAGTACACCCACTCTGTGGACCTTTGTGCAGGCACCGTCCCAACATCCTCCCCACGACTCCAACCTAGAAGATAAATGCAGTGCTGCATCACCGCGCCAACCATAATCTAGTCAGCAAAACAATTAAATTATATATAAGCACAATTTCCTGGCGATAACCCGTGACTGTGAATTTGTGTTGTTCTGAGACTTTCTACGTGAGTAAAATAAAGTTACTGGACGAGCAGCCTTTACAGTATGTAATTATTACTAGCCTAACTGTGCATGCGGGTCACATAGCGAATGTTGGATGATATGAAAATAGAGCTTGTTCCTGCTCCATCTCAAGCACCAACGTGATAAACACATAATTATAAAATGCACATCGGCATTTGTACAGACCTTCTTCTATATCATGAGCGCCTATTTAAAGTGAATTCCTGAGAGAGACAACATTCATGCCTTGTCTAATGTGTAGTGTTGATGCCAACGTGAACCTGT
>OMNM01003234.1:5249-25617 GCA_900302745.1 Parablennius parvicornis | reverse complement strand
AAAAAAAAGTGATTTCCATCTTAAAAACCTGATCCACCCCCCTATACGAAGTGATTTAGATCCTCAAACAGTAACCGTTTTGTCAACAATATTCTTTTTTAAGTAGCTTCAACTTTTATTCTCATCTGTCTGAGACAAATGGTTTTTAATGAAACACATAAAGAAGGACCATGTGGTGGTATTGTGATTAGTGCTCTCATCTTACATTGAAAAAATCCCATGATTGAGACAATGTTTGAGTCTTTCTGTTTGGAGTTTGCATGTTTTTCCCCCGTTTGTGTTTGAGTTTTCTCCATGTATCACCAGTCTAAAAATCTCTGGTTAGATATGACTCTAAGATTATCTAAAGATCTATTTGTGAGAGTGTATGAGTGATATTTTGCTGTTAGGAGACATACTTCCTGATCCCCAAGGCCCTGTTTACATTGACAACGTTTCAAGAGAAAACACATGGTTTTTGCCTTTTCATTTCAGAAAAGTTTCGATGTTTGTTTACACGCAAAGAACAGAAATGCTGTAAATGATGTAGTTATTAGCACATAGGGCCACGAGTTTGTTGTTTTGTAATGAATCTACACATTCATGCACACAGAGAACAAAACCCTGTAAACATTACCAATGGTGACTACACAGACATTCGACTCTCAGTTATAAAACTGCAAAGATCCAGGGGAATATGGACTGGGACTCAGGCCAAAAAGACACTTAATTTTCCCACCCTAAACTCACACATATTCACACACACTCACCCCAACCAGGAGTCCCGCCACACACTTTGAATGCCTTGTAATCTAACCTGAACGTAAATAAAAACTAAGCACTAAAATCCTGCCATAGCCCTGAGAAACGCATACACGAATGCACGTACGCACGCACGCACGACCGCCCGCCTGCCTGCACGTACGCACGCACGCGCACAACAGGTGCATGACTCTGTTAAGTTTTGCAGTTTGAGAATTGCAAGCACCCTCACTTCAACAGCTGGTTTTCGGTGACAAATCTGATCCGTTAAAGGTTCAAACCATCTTATTACCTGATCCGACAAACTCAGTCACAACTGAAAATGAAATGCAGCGAGAAAGATTGCATCTGCAGAGGAGATGAGGTGATAATGACAAATGAGGATGTGATTTCTCTTTGCGGGCTTTTGCATGTGCGATTGTGTTCATTAGTGTACGACCGAGGCAGCGTGGCACAGGAAGACAATGTGAGTAGAGATATGGCAGCACGGTTGAAGTGGCAAGACAGAAAAAAAAAATAAAAAATCTCAGCACTGTGCACTCCTCCTACCTCATTATCAATCAGCGATAGAAAATATGAGAAGTACAGGCAGGAGTAAAGAAAAGCTAAATCTCATTGGAGTTATTCAGCTAAGATATACAGCGCTGTTACCATACGAGATTAACCCCTTAGTCTATATGCGCTTGCACGCATCCACTAAGAGTGTGGACATTTTCATTAGTCATTATTGTCTTAGATTCCTTTGAGAGTGCAGAGATCCACTCTACTCCCCCTTATCAAATCAATATGAACTCAAAGTCACCATTAAAACAGGATCACTCAATGCGTGCGAGCTGCATTGTAGGTTGATTACAAGCTGGAGCAATAAAAACACATCTTGGCAGGATTATTGCTAATCTGTAGTGGCAATACAGTATATTTAATCTTGTGATGAGCATGTAATTGGCAATATCATTATTAAGTGCCTATTATATACTCTAAGGATTCATACAAAATGATTAAAGCAGTTCTCTTTTTGTTTTTTTTTTGGTTTGATTTGTGTAAATCAACAATCAACACCATGGAAATCTGCCTCAAGCATATAAATGTAATTTCTACATTGTGCAGCAATCAACTGAGACAAAACACTCTCCAGCAACCCAGCATTTAAAAAAGAAACTGTTTGGTGAAGACAAAATGGGCTTACAGCACTTTTATTCAAGACTGAAACACTAATGCATGATAAATACAAAAAGGCTTAAAAATGCCTCTCTGGGCAACAAATAAGTAAAAATTTCCCGACCAAGACAGCATTTTATCCTTGTCTGGTGCACATTTGCCCAAGGTAACCGGGTATTCAAATATTACAAATCAAATATTTGTTAGATAACAGCACTATAATCCCGTAGCTAGTACAGAATTAAACAGTGGTACGAAGTTGTAGATTACTTAGCCTACTTAGACATCACACTTTCATCCATCCTTGTCTGTTTCTTCACAAAGTTTAGAGCTGGATATGTGATTTCAACCCTTTTATTTCCGTCAATTTCAGACTAAAGGGCATCTCAGGAAATAACACTTTTTTTTCCCCAGTTGTAATCTCTCCTTCCATACATGTTGAAATTTCTCTCCAGAAGAAGACACTCCCAAGTAAAGGTATATACACTCAGGCTATGGAAAAAAGGGGAAGCAGTGGCAACTTGATCGGAGTTGCACATGAGATGGGTTGCAACATCTGTTTTGCAAAAGCCCTTCGGTGTCTGAGATAAAGCAGATCTCCTGGGAGTCGGCTACCTTCAGGCACCGACATTAACGGGGCAAGTTTTTGAAAAAATAATCAAGATTTGGGTTGAAATGAGGACGTTGTGATACATTTCCTGAGCACCAGTCTCCTGGGCAGGAGTCCTGTTTTCCGATTCATCCAACCCAGAATGTCTTTCTGATGTTTCCTTCCATAATGTGACCTCAGATAACATGGCAGCTCACAAACAGCATGCCAGTAAATACATTAGACACATTTCTTTTTTTTGGGAATCTTTGTATGTGCTAAAGAAAAAGAAGGAGATTTTTACTTTCCCCATTGAAATCTCTTGCCAATCCCAGGATTTCAACCGAGGACCTCCAGGTTACCAGCTGGTATTGATGTCTTTCAGAGAGGTTGATATAAAGGCAACAGCAATCCATTGGCACAGAAAGCAACATTGGGTCTTGCTGAAAGAGCTTTGAAACATTCTTTTTAAATAAAATCAGACATTATTCGTAGATAGTTATTAGGATTGTTTATAAACTGCTGGCTCACAATCATTAGTTCTTTTAGAACCTTTTGCAGGAGATCAAGTAAGAATCACACCACGAGTAAAATCATGTGCAAAGAGGACTGTTCAAATGAAAATTTTGTTTGTATTAGGAATCATTTACGGAACAATGATTTGCTGGAAAGCGTTTCTGTGTTCACAAAATGAAATGTGATATGATGGAGTTGGATTTGTCAGAAGAGGTAATTAGATATAGCAGAACGTTGCAGCAAGTAAATCTGAATCTGGGCAAAACACAAGAAAATGGTAAAGACACTGCAAGAAGAAACACTGCAAAGACAGTCACATCATGAACAGCACAAATGTTTTCAGATGTATCTCATCAGGTATTGTACATTAATATATTAGTGTAAACTTTGCACAAACTAATTAAATGCCTGGTATTCCATATTAATGAAGACCGTTTGCAACAGTAGATAAAATATCATGTTGGATATCATTTTTAAACAGGCGAACCCTAATATATTTAAATCAACTCAAATCTTAAGTAGTCAGTGGAATGGGGGCGATTTTTTTGAGAGGCGACAGTAAAAGCAGAATCAATTAATCTGTTATGTGAAGAAATTAAAGCATTTGAAAATAAATGCTCCAGTATTGACAAGCTAAAAGAGTCAATCTTTGTCTGCGTGTATCTGTCTAAAAACAGGAAATAACTAACTGCTCGCGCCAGAAATTACAGAACTCATACTACATTGGTCAAACAGGTTATAAGTAAGCCAAAAATCATAATTAGCTTTTTTTCCCTCCATCTATTTTAAGAGCAATGCTCAGACTTGACTTGACTTTTTACTGACCTTTCCCACTCTGAGACCCAATGTATCAGGTCATTATCTTGCTTACCACAGAGTTTTCTGACTGCCAACACTAATTTCTCCAAAATTAATTGGCCATTGAGAGCTGGAAAAAAAAAAGTCCTCTTACAGAGAGCAACTCAGGCTTACTGGCTCAAACTCCTCGTAATCATCCACTGCTGATTATGTCTTCTTTTTGTCAATATGTTCAGCTGCTGATAGTGGATACAGCAGCGGCTTGTAGCCTCCTCTTGTGGGCCTGGCTGTCATAAAACCATGTGCAGTGTGAGGAGTGGGTGTGAACGTATGTGTGTGTGTGTGTGCTCTAACTGATGGGCTCTGGTCATGCGATCCATGCTGCTGTCTAATTATCCAGATGTGATGGATGGCCTTGATTAAATCATGTGACGGCTAAGACAGCCGCTGCCTTCTTCTCTCTCTTTCGCTCTCTCTCTCGCTCTCTCTGACTTTTCCTTTCTGACACACACACAGATACGTAAATTGCGATCCCTTCTTTTTTTTTTTTTTCTTTCGCTGTATGAAATAGGGCCAAGGCAGATCAAAACAGATGAGCCCCGCTTTCAACATTGATAAAAGATATCCATGAATCACTGTGAGGGGGGAGAAAAAAAAGAGAAAGAAAGAAAGAAGGCAAGAACGTCACATTTAGAGAGCTAAAGGCGAAGGAAAGGACAAGCGATGGAGACACTGAGGCAGATTTGGATTTTACAAAATGATGACCATTTTTATACACATTTAACTCTACTCTTTCTTGAGATAGATAGTGCCTTAAAACATTATGAGTTGTCAAGTCTGGCCTTGTGTGCGTTTGTGTGGAGAATGAGAAGTATGAGGAGTCCAAAATCATGGATTTGAGGTAAAGTTACTCTAAAATTACCCTCGGGTGATCCGACGCTCTTGCCCCCATCATGTCTACACCGAGTGGATCCATGATGAAAATCTGTCACTTTTTACTTTTTACTCTTTAACCCCAGCAGAAAGTCTCCACCTCTGAGTTTGGTTCTGCAGGTTTCTTCCTGTTAAAATTGAGCATTTCCTTTTCACTGCTGGCCATATTTGCTAAACTGGCTTTCTCTGGAAAATTGCATTGAGATGAGCAGACTATGACTATGTTCTACTTTTCCTTAAAAGCACGGATATGAGTAAAAGTATAAAAAGGATATAGGATGGACAAAGTGATTTTTGAGACCTTTTCAAAGATTCCGCCAAAGAATTTGTTGACTTCAATTCTAAGCTTTGCTTTTGGATGAGCTTAATGAGAAAGTCCCTGATCGACTCTGTGACACAACATATTTGCTATTTTTACTTGATGTTTTTGGTGAGCACTCATTAATTGCATCTATTTAATAAATATTAGAGTATAAACAGCAGCTTTTGACAAGTCACTGTTTTCCTGTGGTGCTCAGACATGTGTAGCGAGAGAGAATTCCTTTTTTCAGTTGCATTCAGCAGTTTTTGATCGAAAAAGGCAACGCGCATTTTTGTATCTGTGAGCACAGAGCAGAAATAAAGAGCTAAATCAAATTACCTTATTCCGGTATTGAAGTGCTGAGAAAAAGGAAGTAAGGTGGGAGTGCTACAGAATACAATCTTCAACCTGATTCTCTTTTCCGCTGCTGATAAGCTGCACTGCAGATAATCAAGGAACACAGCTGATAACCTGTTTTAATGTGGGCTCAGTTCTGTCTGTTTCATAACGGGAGACACAAAGCCAACCACACACATCCTCATGTGCTTCCAAATAAGACGTTGCCGCTCAGTGCTGCAGAAAATCTTGCCGTTTTGAAGTTACTCTTCCAGAAACCATATGTTTACAGCTGAAGGAGTGGGCACGGAGCCACAAACCACACATGTAAGTACAGAGACACACATGAATTCAATAATGTATGCGGAGCCACAGACAGACACTCATTCACAAATAAAACATGTGTGGGTGGGAGAGAAAAAATGAAGGGAAGTGACTCATCTGCAAAAAAAACCCTTAAAGTGTCAACAATTAAAACCTTTTCAGTGAGTTTACCCCGCTGTTACTGTTTCTGAAGTAAGCTGCCAAAAACTCATAAATCCTGAAGTGGAATTCTTGGCGGCAACCATCTGCTATATTATATACATTTTGAATGTGAAAACCTAAGATCAAATGGTCTGTAACATTCAAGTCTAAATCATTTGTAACAGAGTTTTTGGTGTGAAAACGTATCAAGACAACAACAAGGAGGTTTTGAATTTGCATTAATTTTAGCTGAAAAACAAGAATTGCTTTCGGGCCAAGGTCTCTTGATTTAGGTTGTAGAAAGTACCGGAAGTCTTTAAGTAAAAGTATAGATACGTGTGTAAAGACAAAAAAGTTTGACTTCAACTAAAGGTATTAAAGTACAGTATTTTCTGAATTGTACTCAAATACAAGAGTAGCACATTAAAAACAGCATTATAAGTGATTAGAAATTACATCAAATCATTCAAGGCAAAAAAGACCATGTGCAAATGATTTTTTTGTTTAAATATAAAGTCTTGGCAGTCAACCATTATTGATTTTCATTATTCATCTGCACCTTTGCCACTAAAACAATAAATACTTGAGTATAGACACCTGAAACGACTCTTTAAGTACAGTAACAATGTACAATGTCAATGTCCTTTCTTATTTCCCACCTCATAGTCCCATAGACGTTAGTTAATCAAGTTCATCTCTCAGATTCAGAAGGTAAAATCTATGGTGACCCCTAGTGGCAGTGGTAATTATGAAAAAAGCAATGCAGTTAGATTTGGCCTTTATCTTCTTCAAACTAAAATACTTCAATAATAAGAGTGTTAAAAACTAAAACAGAACTCTGGCTGCCCCCTGAAAGAACTACAGACTGTAGAGTCCGTCAGAAAAGGACTGAAAACCATTCTCTTTTGTACTTTTCAGGATGTTGAGCGACTTTTAGTGAAATTTGTTCATTGTTGTTACCATGCTTATTACTTGTCTTATTGTTGTGGCTCTTTTCAATATAGATTCTTTTTTGTGGGTCCGATGAAAGAACCTGAACATATCAAACCAGTGAAAGTGGCTTTGGTTATGTGCCTACAAATATTTTTCACATTATTATACTGACAATAATGATCCAAAAATAATCATCCGGTGACAATAAAATTCGGTGGGGAGCCAGGATTTGTCCCTGGCAGAACGTGGAGAAACACTTCAGATAGCTGTTTGTCAAAGGCTGTGCACAGTCACACATCTGCTTTCTCTGACTGAAGCTTTCCTGAGATATAAGTGAGCCCACCAAAAGTCTGCATGCTAAAAGTGTAGTCCCATTAAGGCTAATCTCTGTGATTACGGCTCCCCATTCAGCGCTGACCAGGTGGATTTGTCTCTTTTTTTTGCTGCAGACATTTCGCCTCATCGAAAAATAAAAAGCACAGCTGTCACTAATAGCATAATAACATTCACGTATTCTCTTATAGTGTATTGGATTGATGGGTAATGTGACCATTCCTTTATTGAAAATGGAACGTTTGTCACCCTAAAGTGGAAAAAAAAAAAAAAAAAACACAATCTGAGAAGTGTTGGTCAAGCATGGCCTGTAGACTGACACTGTCTTAATGTCAAAGCAAATTAGAAAGTAGAAACTGCAGCATGGAAGCCAAGAGTGAGTCGAGCATTTGGCAGCCTAAACAAACAAGACTAATCTGCCTGTTACTGGAACCAATGCTGGGAAGTAATTAAGACCTAAAACTGTCTTTATCTTTGTCCAAATTGCTCGTCAGATGGTTGAAAAGCTCTAAAAATCATTTCCTTCCACACATTTCTAACATAAGTTTTTCAGATTTCTTTCCAAGGCAAGTCAATCTGACATTGAATCTACTTCACACCATAGTCCCTTTAACACTAATATATCTATTTTAGCCTGTTGCACCTTTATAACAACGGCTCGGTCTGTGTGAATGGCACAGAAAGGGAATGAATTTGTTGCAGCACCTTTCATGGCTGCAGGGGTTACAGTTATTACAGGCGCAGCAAATGCAAGAGGTGCCGGTGTGGATGGGTGAAGCTGGCATACGCTGCGAATCAGTCATGCTACTGGCTATTAGAGATCTAACAAATGAAAATCTCACAAGAACTCTGTGTAAATCCCTGAAAAACCAACACTGAAGGGAATTTGCCACAATGTTGTGTTAAAATGATTAACTTGCTATGCCTTATGTTTGAACCACTACTCTGGTTTACTGAGATTTGTGTACATTTGGCTGGTGATCAACAAAGAGAACCCCACAAGTGACATCAAGCACAGACAGGAGTAGTCAAATGAGAGTTGCCTGTGATTTAGAACCTGTTTACACAAGAACTGGAAATTGTGTCCTTCCCTTGTCTTGTTTGCAGGAATTTGCCACCAAGAGATTGGATGAAGCACTCAAGCCCCGACGAACACAAAATGAAATGTAATGCCAGAGTTGGGAGTATTGCTGGAGTAAGCTAATAAACAAATCGGAGTGTTAAGGCAAATAAATGTGAGTTTGACTAAAAAGGATTTGATCTGGGAGATGATCTGTAACAAAATCAAAGCTGTGTGAAACAGAAAGAGCAACAAAAGAGATTCAGAAAAGATGGCAAAACCTACAAAGGGGTACAACACAGAAAATATCTGGTATTAAAGCCTCCAAATAACAGTCAACTATAGGGAAATGCATCTCACCGCAATAAGAGCAACATCTCAACTGAAAGTTAAGCATAACCGGACCTTCTTTTCCACCGCGTTAAAAATAGAAATGTTATATTAACGTGTTTAAATGAACCGCCAAAGGCAACACAACTACTACTATTTACATTTCAGACAGTTCAGTTTTCCTCCATTTCCACGGAGACGGAGTCAGAACTTTATTCTAAAAGTTCCACCTTGGGAGCCAAAAAGTTGTTTCCAGTGACTCAGAGCTATATTGTCATATAAACAGACTCAAAACACAATGGAAGTTTTCTGTTTTCACTTTGTGTAAACAGGACCTTGGCCATGGCTAATTTTCAAAACCTGTTTCGGGCTACTAGCCATTAGCCATTATTCCTCACAGACAGATTTTCCAGACGTGTGATGTGTGTGTAAGTGCAGATAGAAAAAGGCCTCTTGGAGGAACTGATGGGCAGAAGCAGAGGACGTGTCTCTGAAGTGACGGACACTACAGAAGACTTCACATTGTAGATTACGTCTTACATAATACACACCTGTCACAAGTAAATAAACGGCACAATCAGCCTGACAGAAATGACAGCCATGGCGTCTCACTTTGGCAACAGTGCAAGGCCCCTTTTGGCTGACAGCATTTTGATGCATCTGTGATTTCACTTGAAAAGGGGATCACAGCCAACCCGGCCCCGCTATCCCCATCAAAGAAAATGCACATATACACGGGGCATTTAGGCTCTAAGTGGTCCTCTCTATCACTATAATTAAATGGAGACGTCAGTGCTTTGTATTGGCTGGTATATCCGTGTCTGGACCAGAAGAAAAAAGACCGAAGGGGTGTATGACTGGATTAGCCAAGGTGCCGATGGATAAATAGGTGAGCAGCAAACATAAATACATGCAAAAGACGAATGGTTGGAGAGGTGGATGGATGGAAAACAGATAAGTGGTTTTAGCTAATCGAGAAGAGGGAAAGTAGATAGAGTACTTCCAGACACCAGATGGACTGTAGAGCGCTGACGTCACAGCGGTAACACAAGACTCGAGAGAATGGAGGCAGTGAGGGAGGGAGGAAAAGGAGGAGACTGAGGCTAAGAATAGTCGAACAACCTCGGGCCAGCTCAATCGGTCAGCCCTGCCTGCTATTTTTTACTTTACTACTGTGCCAGCCGGCACTCGTCTGACATCTTTCTCGACTTCTTTTCATTTAACACTCCCCATCAGTCAGCCTTGAAAGCTTAATAATTCCAAGGGTATGGCAGTCCTATAAGAAAAAAATGCTCTGCATCCGAAAAAAGAGTCCCCAGCACAGGCAGGTAAACGGTAGATGCTCAAACTAGCGTGTGCAGTGCTCAGCTTCCAAAACAAAGCATCTACTGAGAAGTCAGTCAGTCGATACTGCTTCCTTCAAATGAGGGATCAAACACAAGACTCCAGAGGCCACGAAGCGGAGTGACTGGCAAGCGTCTGATTCCCACTTTCTTAGAGCCGTTTCATTGACGTGGGTTAATCCCTGAGAGGTTCCACGTACGCACTCCTGCAGGGGATGAATTTCAAGGATGCACAAGACAGAAGTAGGATTCATAAGCGGGGTACAGGTGACAAGTAGCTGCAGGAATTACACTTCTGTATATGCAAGTGTGTGCACTCACAGATGCTTCCTACTTACCACAGTCTCATCTGGAAATGGTGCTTCATGTCTTTGGGTAGGAAAGCGCAGCTAAATGGATTTGTCCAAAACACTGTCGAAAACAAAGACACAAAGAAAGGCATTAAAAAAAACAAGAAGGAATTTTTGAGTAGAAAAACTCAATTGCAGCCTTTTGAAAACCTGTCAAATCTAGTCAGAAAAATGTTAAGCTCTGTTTCACTTTTATTTTTCTACAGTGTCTTCCTCCTTCTTTGTGGGAGAAAGCTGCCTCCTATAAGCTCCGACCTGTAAATGGGTCCCCGGTGGAAAACTTGCAGCTGTGCCGGTAAGTGCCGAAACAAGTAGCTTCCTTCAATACCTGGCTAAAACACTTGCACTCCACCATTTGAAGTATTCAGGCATGGAGTGAAAATGAAGCAAGAGTACATGATGATGATAACAGAGTGATAGAAAAGCAAAGAGAGAGCGACATTGCAGGAGGAGGAAAGCATCAGCGGCAAAAAAAAAAAAAAAAAAACCTTAAAAGAAAGATGAGGGGACAGGCAAAAGGCTAACAGCTTAATTGAGTGTGTGCTGCGTTCAATTACCTCCTGAAGGTAGAGGAATGTGTGAATGCGGTTGAAACTCAGCGAAAAAATACTGAAGCACCTACTGAGAAACCATTAGATTAAGAAATGTGACTAGTGAGACACAATGACGGGGGGAAAAAAAAGAGGACGCGATTTGACCACAGGATACAAAACCTCCCCTGAAAGCACAAAGCAATAGGTTAGTCTGTGATCGAAAGTTGACCACAGAGCCATAAAACATCTACAAAAAGTCATTTTGTAGCCTTGAGGAAGGTGTAGGCTTCCTCATATCTCTGCACTGGGAGGCATTGTCTTTGTCTTACTATGCATGATGCATCTGCCCATGCTAGATATGAATGCTTAATATTTTTAAGCGAAACGTGGCTGCCATGGGGTACTGCATATATTATTGCTCTTCCACTAGTATTAGAATTGGCACAGCGATTACTGTTAGCTGTGAGCATTCTATTTTTTTTTTTTCTAACAGCTTTTAAAAAGCTCCCTAAGTGTGTGTTAATTTGGAACTGTGGCTAAAATACAAACTACAGTTACATAGCTTAGGTCCATGTGAGGAATCTGCAACAAACATATGGAGAAAACAAACATCCCAGGGGCCCAAACCAGCTAATTACAAGGGTAAAAATCAGAAGAGGAAGATTTTACAGTGTAATATTTTATTTAGACTTAACTTCTCGTCCTATTTTATGCTACTGGGAGATTTGGTGTTTTAGTTAAAGTGGCATACCTTGCAAGGCACTGAAAGAGAGGGCAGTGATGCAGCAGTGAAAGGAGGCTTCCTCATTGCTTGTGAAGTGTCATCAGCGTCAAACTCGCTGCAAGCACGAGTTTATAAAACGATGCATGCGAGGCTGCAAAATGTTCTGCATTTAAGAATAGCATAATGTTGAATTTACTCTTTTTATTCTTGATGAATTTCAGCTTTTTCAAGATTTGTAAAAAGGTATATATATAGTTTTTCATATTGTACTCCTACAACTTTGCACAAAATAAAGTTGACCAAAAAAAAAAAAAGGAGTACTGAAAGGTTGCTCAGATGCCATGTTACTATTCTAACCCCCTAGAGAGAAGACAGGATTTTATGTGGCTCTTGAACTATAATGAGACGCTATGGTTTTACAGGTTGTCTGGTAAAATCCCCAAACACCTCAACAAGATCCTTACTTCATTTAAGCTCCTGTTGCCTGGTAATTGTGTTTTTGTTGACTAGGATACAAAGATGTTAAACGCACTCAAATAAAAAGCGAAGTCATTAAAAAAAAAAAAAAAAATTTTAAAGAAAAATGGCTTTTGATAAGCATTGTGTGACATGACGCGAGGTATTTTTGCCAATTCTACATGGAGGATCTGACACTGTTGCTCGTTAGGCGGAGCATGGCAGATGCTCCCAATGATTTGTTGGAAAATGTGTGTGTGTGTGTGTGTGTGTGTTGGTGTGTGTGTGTTGGTGTGCGATGTACCGAGCGTGTGGTGCGTGCGCGCGGGTGTGACGTGTCGCTAGCTAGCTGCAGAGATAATTAGAACACAACTCTTTTGCTGTCCCTGCAGGCCACTGATCCAGCTGCTTTCATCTAATATAGGTCAGCTGTGACAAAGCCCTCAGCATGGACACTGATCAGCTCTGCTAACTCTCATGCACATCGAAACATTAAATAAACTCAAACGCACACACTCATGGAGATAAGCTCTGTGACACACACGTCGACGGTACATATGTATGTTGCATACATCCATACAAAGCAAGTCCCACATTGTAGCCTCCGGGATGTGAGTTCACAACAACTTGCAGCTTCGCCTGCGACTTCAGCGGGGAAAAAACACTGCCAAAAACCGTGAATACACTGAAAGAGAACACACGAGGATGAAGAAGTTGACTCTTTTACAGCTGAAGAAAATATCGCCACAGTCAATTCAAGTTCATTCACTGGCTTTGAAATCGACGGTCGACTGGAAATTGATTTTGATGTGTTGTGCGTGCATCCAGTTCTCAGTGACACACAAAATTTCTGTTATAGCTTCACGTCGTGCTCACTCAGAAATACTGAATGGAAACTGAAAGTTAGGAGCGTGTGTGAATTCATTCTTCTTAATTGGAGATTGGTGTTCTTTTCACATTTTTCTTTTTTTTTTTTTACATATTCTTTTACACGCTCTGCTGCTTTTGTAATGTAGAAACGCCTGCTAACTTTACTAATTTATTTTATTCTATTTTATTTCTTTCATTCTTTATTAGTCAAAACAGAAGGGAATGTTAGAGAAATCTTGTTTTGTCTCATAAAGAATGATGTTTAATTTGCAGTCTGTGTTCAAGGAAGACCCGTGTCAGCAGTTTTAGAACCTCTCTGCTACTTTTGGTGGCCATCAATGCGGACCTTCACAACTGAGTTAGACAAACTCCTGGACGATCGTGCAAACGTTGCACTGTGACATTGTCTTTTCTTTTACAAATCGCTCTGTCTGATTCCTGTGTATTCCGTCTCCTGTGTTTTGTTTTGTTTTTTTTACGAGGAAATAGAGGTCACATTACAAGACATACCGTGGTTTTAATAAACTGTAGGGCAGACATCAATAAATAGCAATCACGCTCTCCTCTTTGAACAGTTTGTATCAGTAAAATTTCAAGTTAGCACTGTCAAGTGACTCAAGAAAGTTGGTTTGCCCGGAGTCTGGAAAATCCACACCTTTTCTTTTGTGTAAAACAAAAACATCAATATTGGAAATGACACGTTCAAACTGTAAAAGTACCATTCATCTAAATCTAGCAGCTGACAGACACTAATACTGTCAGCTACAATAATGCCTGCTGATGTACTCATAGAAATGGAATCTCTTGCCGCTTGAACAGATGAAACAAAGACTGTTGGTGTTATTCGCTGATGATTTCTTAAACCGCCGAGCGATTCTTGTTGCCGGCTACAATATGGGCATGTCGATCATTTTTAGTATGACAGTAAAAGACTGAGGAGTTGATGGAATTTTATTTTTATGAGTTTTTCTCTTTGTTTGTTGTGAACCGAGCAAACTCTGGAAAAAAAAAATAACTGCAGGACACACATATTTCTCCTCTGCATAACCTTTAAAGAAAGCAGAGAGCTTAGTTAAAACTAAATCCTTATATCCTCATATCCATGCAGATTGTAACACATGCACTTTTTGTTTCCACCCAGAACCAGCAACATCCTCCGAACAAGTTTTAGCCACGGGGGTCACACCACAACTCAACCGGTCATCACGGGTCATCTCATCGAGGTCCAGGAGGGGTGAGACCAGAGCAGCCGAGGTGAAGAGGTGTCAGGTGGCCGAAGAGAAAAGCAATTATATTCTACTTCTTTCCTCCACGCGCTCCACCATCAATTTCAAAGGCCACATTTATTAAGTGCCACCGCTGATCGAGAGCGTACACCTAAAGTGACTGTCTCAACTCCTCAGGTGTTCCATCCAGCCTATTATATCGATGAGCCGCTCAACAGAAAAGCATCATTATCTTCTGCCTGCCTGACTACAGTGGACTCGCTAATGCGGCAATAATTGGTGCAAATTACAAAGTGAACAAGTCGAGGCGTAGCCTTTGGGATGGCGAGATTAAGAGGTCTACACTATGTCGCATTGCGGGAGATCCATGCGTTCTCTTGACTCTAATCACTGTTTTTCCTTCTCATTCAGCCTTTCTGTGTTTTTTTTCTTCTTTCTCCTTATGCATGCCCTGAGAGTGCAAAGCTATTTATGCAAATACAATCAATACCTGATAGTCCAATTTCTAAGGACTCTCCCACTCGTTCATTTTTTTTTTTTTTTTAGTGTGTGTGTGTGTTTTCTTACTTTCTCTCTCCATCTACTTGTCTTCCAAGACACTGCAATGGGGGCATTAATTAGAGCCAGACAAGCTCCAAGGATTTCCCATGAGACTGAGCAGCAAGGCCAGTTCGTACCGGGTCAGAAGAGGACAGGGTGGTCTGACCACTGCAGCCAGCAAACAAGAGACCACAGAAACAGTTTGAATTGGATTGTAAAATACAGACTTCTCTTTCTAGCTATGAGGGCAGAGAATTAAATGTAGTATTACAATTTAGTCAATTGATCACCATTCAGAATTGTTTTGGTTTCTTTTATTTTAGCCAATTACTGCATTTTCCAGTTAAGACCTATAAAATGGACTGATATGCATATGTTCTGTAAGAGACACAGTCATACATATCACTTCTTTTATAGTAAAGCAGAACTATCACAGAGATCAGTAAGATCACAATCAAATCGCCCATCCTATATAAGGACTCTGGATGGGTATTTATTACATTTGTGATATTTATTATGTGGTTTGTATGCACCTTTTTCCAATGCCATTGTGTTTTTAAGTTTTATGTTTGTGTTTACATGAACTACTCAGTGTTGGCTCTTTTGCCCGTAGGGGGATAAATACATTATTTTTAATCTTTAATCTGCTGACCACACATGCATGTGTGCACTGAATAGTTGTTCCCTGGTTTGAATCCCTACTCTAACAAAAATCATTGTTCCCTGTGTTTCTGTCTCTGTGTACAACACTTTCTGTCTTTGTCATACTGTTATTATAAAGAAAGGCTTGAAATGCTGAAAATATATATTTAAAGCATTTTTTTTTTTTGCCATGATCAAAGCAGAAAAGTTCTTTGAAAGCAGGTATAGGGATAAAAAGAGAGCTCTCGTCATCATGGCTGGATGATACTGAATTGAAACCGAAAATATACCTCAACAAAATGTTCGTTATCTTTTTTTTTTTCTTTCTTTTTTTTATCCCCCCATGAGTCTTTATCAAAAAGGATTGTGTGGCTGTATTGCTAACTTTGGAGCAACGGTAAAACCCAAGAAGCTTAGTTCCATTTTGCGAACCAGTGTCCTACATTTAGGACATAGCGCATAGATTTCTTTTTTTTTAATAACTTCTTAGGGATTTCCACAGGATTAGGTTCAGACAACCCAAGCAACTTCTTTAACACCAGCCATTTCCAATTAGATCCTATTAGCAGAACATTGACTTCGGCTCTGCAAACACCCTATAGAGGATTTCCATCAACTTAACAGGAGGGGGAAAAAAAGTTAAATAACGGTCGCATGTGTTCATTCCATACAGTATATACTGCTCCAATTTTCTGCATCCAGCACATTGTCAAACTGTATGACAACCTCTGAATCTTTCCAGTGCATATCGTTCCATGACATGGTATAATGCCTATCACACATACAAGGATCATGCTAATAACATCGGTAGGAGAACATGTATACATTAAAGTGTTAATGCACTCCGC
The DNA here is from genome assembly GCA_900302745.1 of Parablennius parvicornis. Lineage (NCBI taxonomy): Eukaryota > Metazoa > Chordata > Actinopteri > Blenniiformes > Blenniidae > Parablennius > Parablennius parvicornis. The sequence goes on along the minus strand of OMNM01003234.1, from coordinate 9,592 downwards.
ATGCTAAAAGCCGCTCAATTAAGCTGAGAGCCAGATGACAGAGGTTTAGAGACGGTATGGATCAGCCAGAAAGAAGATAAGATGAGAAGAGAAGGAGAGTCGAAATGCTGACTTTTTCCCCCGACATCTACGATAGCAGACGCAGTTCTAACGGATGAAAGACAAAAGGCAATGAAAGGAAAAATGCTTTCAAGAAAATGTTACCGGAATAAATGAAGAGCTGCGAATACTGAGAAAGAGTAGTCAGCATGAAAAGAGATACTTTTCTGTGCTTTTTAGTATATGTGGTTTTCCATAGGTTGGTGGTCATACCTACGTTTACAAATCCAAAATCAGAGATAATTTTGTAGAATCACTCTGCCTATAGGATTTCGGTCAGATTATTACATCAATTTAAATAGTACTTGGTTTTCACTTATAGATATCTTTTTTAATTGAGTTTGAAGGCCCAAAGCGCTTCGTACTGTTAGTCACATTCACCCAATCAACATGTCAACGGAGGCAGCTGCCATGCAAAGCACAATGGTTTCCAGTGAAAACAGAAAACAGCTGTTGCCTTTTGGGGGTCCGACTCCACGACAACGGTGCTCGTAGCCACTGAAAACACAGCGTTTTGAAAATGCATTCCAAGGTGGAACCTTTTGAAAAATGCACCAACTCCATATAAATGGGCATAAACTCAACTTTTTGACAATGCTCCGACTCCGTCTCCATGTAGACAGAGGAGAATGCCACTTTTCTGAAAAACTTGGGGAGTAGATGGTCAATAACAGCAATAGCGGCCTCCAGAGTGTCATGACTCCCAGTCAATATTCTTCAGGGACGTGGTATTTTTATAGTTGACAGTTGCTGGTGTAACAATTCAACAGTGCCAACCAATGGCCTGGTATGCTGATGACAGTTTTCAGCATTTCTGCGGTTTCCAAGTAAATGGACGTCGTTTTCAAAACATTACAGTATAAACGCAAAACCTTTTTTAATTATAGTATTTTCAGTTGATACGTCATATAATTGGAGTCTCAATCTATCTATTAAGCTCTACCAATGAAGCAAAGCCTTACTTGGGAAATTATTGGATCCATGTGTCATTTTAGGGAATAGAGGGATCCCGCTTGGAAAAACTCATTACATTAGACATGTTGGTGCTCTGAGGTTTTCTACACGCCATCTTCGCTGTTGATGGAACTCATGAATAGAGGAGAAATGAATGCATCATATGTGATCAAATCATCTTGTGAATCCAATTGTATTATTCACAGCCGCTCTGTTCATTACCATGTTGACACAAGCAATGACTGTAAAGCCTGCTTTGTCCTTTGTCTCATTATCTGAGACTAGAATTTGCAGCAGCATGCTTTCTTCTACTTTACTTTTTCATATGGATCACTTTATCAATCAAATAATCAATCTTTATTTATGAAGCACCTTTCAGACAATTAAACGCAATTGAATGTGCATTACAAATGAATGACAATACATTAAATGGAAAACATACGAGCAAACATACAGACCTGATAATATACCATCACCAGCCACTCCATTATGATCTGATGATTGTTTATGCTAATAGCTAATCCGCCAATCATAATGCGGAAACTGAAACTAAGCATTAGAACGGAGAAAAAACAAACAAACTTTGAGTGACTCTGAATGTAGGATCGTTGATGGTGCCAGACAAGCTGGTCAGAGAATGTCTGATCTAATGGGATTTTCACATACAACCATTTCTAGATGAAATACCAAAGAGCAGCATTACAATCAAGGTATGCAGAAAACCATCTCTCTAATCAGAGACGGATTCCACCAGGTGGAACTCCTGTCTGCCAAGACCACAGTGTGCCATTTTCCAATCCACTCCTGGCTCCATCTATCTCAAACTTTGCATTTTTCATTTAATTTCCCCAATTTCTCACATACAACAATGATTTTGAGTTGTGCATGAATTATGCAAAATTATGAAAAAAATGTTGGAGTCCAACATGATAAACTTCATTTTCTGCAGATGATAATGAGTTATCTGTACTCTAAAAGCCTCAATAATCACCAAATTCCAGTCGAAATGAGCACCTTTGAGATGTTGCAGAAGAGAAGATTGACATGGTAGAGGTTTCGTCAAAAAAAAAAATCAATCACTGAGTGATGTCAATATGGACCAAAATCAGTGAGCAACATTTTCAACACCTTGTTGCCACCCAGAATGAAGACAGTTCTGATATTAAAAAGGGCTGAGCCTTCCCAACAGATATCTAAGTAGATATGAAAACAATATGCCTTTTCACTACGCGTAGAGAGTGGTTTTGCTAAGGTAGCTTCATTATCAAAAGCTTCTATCCAGGTCTGAAAATTGGATGAATATTTCAGTGATGGACCACTGACTAAATCCATCAGCAGTTATTTTTCTGGGACCAGATTACACAATTATTATTATTATTGTTATTTTTTTGCTAAATTCATTATCTGCTTGTTCAAGAATTAACTAATTATCTCATAAAGCTTGTTAGAGGAGGGCCTGTGTGAGCGGGAACAGGCTACGTTGAACCAAATGAATAATGAAAGAGTTTTCCCAAATCTTTAACAAACATTTCGATGCAGAACCGAAAGGTTTTTTTCCACGTTGCATGACCACAAGATATCCATGCAGAGTGCGAATGTTTGCCCAGTGACTGTGCAACAGTCTGTCAAGAGGAACAGAGTAGATTAGGATGTTATCAGTATACGTAGCCTTGTGGTCGGAAGCACTGCCTTGTGAGTGTCTTGCCAATACACTCTCCTTCATACGGAGTCAAACATCTACCTAGCATGCCTTGCTTTGCTTCAGTGTGGTTTTGTTCAATCGATGTCAAGATGGCTTAGATGCAGCACCGTCAAGCAATGAGTAATAATGACAACTTGGAGTATGTTTGCGTAATAACAAAATCCAAGTCTTTGCCTTCAACTAAAGAAACTCCACTTGAAATATTTGTAATCTTGAAGATTCAAATTCTTGAGGCCGCAACTCCATGCTTACAAGAGAAGGAGATAGGATAGTAAGCATATCAGTGATTTATCTAGTTAACCAATTGACTTTGACTGTGTCACAGATAAATTCACTCTGAGATTGTTGAAATGAAGTGGTGGAGCTCCGCCAATGATCTGAACTACACGATTGTGTTGTGCAATAATTTATGTTTTCTAGTCAGACTGTGTGATTATTTTTCATTGAAAGAAGAATTCAGTTTAGTTTTGGATATGGATTGATGGATCGGATAGACAAACTTACAAAAAGCCAACATATGGGGCCTTGCGCCCATGTAGTAGTTATAATGAAGGACTACTAGCAAAAAACGATTCACCAACATGTCGAACATTCGTAACTTGAATACTCCAAAGTAACACTGAAAAATGTGACAGATAATGTGAGTTGACGCTAAAGGACACTCACGTTTACTGCCATAACATCTGAATATATAAGGAGATTACAGTCATTTCAATCATAAGAGGGTTGATAGATGATCAAAAAAGTCTCTCGAAGCATCTTTGCGTAACTCTGCAGAAATCAATTTGTCCATTTTGGGTGCATTAACAGTGGATTTATGTATGAAGACAACCTGACCGACAGTGAACTCACTCAAAGAGGATTTCTTTTGGATTGTGATATAGAGCCGATGTTTACAGATGCAAGCAGTTGAGACACTTTAAACAAAACTTTAGACAGCTCATTCAATTACGCCGACGTCGGATCACAGCAACTAGCCTTTGTTGATCAACTTCCCCATTAGAATAATCATCTTGCCACACCGTTTTTCTCCAAATCAGCTGAAGCATAAAGACCATGTAGGCCGACATACACAGAGGCACCTGGATGCTAATCAAGCGCCCTCATCTCGTCTTAATGGGGCTTTAGAGCGTATTCCGACTGTACACAAATCAAATGAATGTGGCGGTTCAAAGCGTAGACTGTAGACACACTGTGTATTACAGAGAGACGCTGGTGATGCGGTGCTTTTAGGGCTGGCAAAGAACTGCCTGCATAAATCAGAGACGGGACCGCAGAGTTACACAGAAGGGAAGAAAAGGGCAAAAGGGATGATTGAGAATCAGGTTTTAAAAAAAAAAAGAAGTGGGATGAGGACATGTGGTAATGTGATGAGGCATTTCAGGGTAACAAAAAGAAGCAAAAAAGATTGGACAAAAGTTTTTTGTTTTTTTTCTTATCCGGCTTCTCTGGGTGAGTGAATGTGTGCATGTACTCTAAGTACAAGGCCCACATGTACATGTGGCTGCGCAGCTGTGACTTGCTTCATGTATCTTTATGGGTATACTTATTCTCTGTGGTCAGGGCAAAACACTTAGAGCCCAGCTCT
>OMNM01003227.1:0-10454 GCA_900302745.1 Parablennius parvicornis | reverse complement strand
GGAAGAGAGAGAGAGAGAGAGAGAGAGAGAGAGAGAGACAGAGAGAGAGAGAGAGAGAGAGAGAGAGAGAGTGACAGAAAATCGGGCTGAGAGAAAACTTGACAAGAGACTGACAGTCTTCCGCAGAGTCTGGGCGAGCAGGTGCCTCAGCCAGGGCTTTGGACGACGCTCTTACCTTGGCTGATGCCGGAGCCGCCGATCCCACCGCCGTGATGCCTCGCTTGACCGCTATGTCGCCGCTCGATGTTGTCACGGCAACTGTAGCCGGGGTGGGGAGGAGGGAGGGGATGACTGGGAGGGGAAGTAGCCCCGGACGGTTGTTGCCATTGACGACGGCAGAGGCACAGCTGTGATTGGCTCCTCCATTGTGGAGGCCAGAAGGACGGATGTCTCTCCGCTCCCAAGGTCCCCGGTAGTCCCTCTCGAAGCGGTGGTGGTGGCGTGACATCACTTCCTCGTCCTCTCAGAGGGAACAACGGGGGCAGGCCTGCCGGTAAAATGGAAAAAAGAAACATCAGGGCATTAGTCGTTGAGGATGGGAGCAGAGAGGCAATGATTCTAAGAAGGAAAACGATATATAAAGCAGGGAAACACGGAGCGAGTTGAGGAGTGAACGAGTTGACATGAAGGTGTAAACGCTCGCAGCATCTGCTCCCACCGCACCTGACTGACATGAACACACTGCGGCTCATTTGTTGCCTCTAATTCCTATTCTCCCAGTCATTAATGAGGGCTGCGACAAGAGGGAGAGAAACGAGCACCGCTGAGCAGCTCTACAAAAAAACACCATCAGTGCCAAACACCACAAGGAGCAAAATTTGTTATGCCAAGTATCGCGGCTCAAAAATGAGAGGTTAAACCAGCTCGTTCTGCCATTGTGCTTGGCTCTGCATAAAGGTGAGGTCCTTCCTGGAATGACCTGAAGTTTTTTAATCCTGTTAAAGCCAGAAATTCCTTAATAATATGCACGGCAATGACATGAATGTGTGTAGAAATTTATAGCTGAAATGACTTAATCTGACACTTAAAGTATGAATTTAGATGTGAAATTACAACGGAGATTGTACTTGCATGCCAATATACATCTCCAGTTGAATTCAACACATTCAAAATAAAATATTGAAAGCTAAAAATAGGTTCAAGCAACCTGCCAGAGCCAGACGCAAACAGGTACGCACTCAGTCAAGTTGTCCTGGGGGCAACGCAGCAGTAACATGACCTTGCGGTCAAAACTCATTCATCTGAATAGATAAATACCCCTGCAATTACAGCTCATCTCATACATCTAATGGCTGGTTAATTCAATCAGATTGCCCTTGAAGTGCATTTGAGGGTTCTCCCCTTTTCAGGCACAGCAGGGCTGTGATAGGCTAAGAGGCGACAGTGTGCAGGAATTACATCAGAATGAGAGTACGGCGCTATTGTGCAGCCCGAGCGGCGTATCACTCTTATATTATATCATAAATCAAAGTGGTACAGGATCTGAGTAGCGAAATCCATCACTGAGGGGTTTGTCGCGCATTGTACTGCTTCCTCACCAAAGGCACGTTATGCTTCCCAAGCCCTTGATAACAGACGAAATAAATAAATAACAACCTCAAAACCAGGTTCAGCAAGCCCCATGCAAAATCCCCTGGTCTGTAAGAAGAGAATGACAGCGGATGATAAGTCTTTATTGTGCACGCTGGGGTCTGTCACGCTGCTTCTTTGCATCACAGAGGAGGGGAACGCCTTGAAACGCCGGCTTCTCTGCGTGCATCTGTGTGTGTGTGTGTGTGTGTCTGTGTGTGTGTGTGTACAAAAGCGTTCTATACAACCACTGAAAAGACTGCGTATGCACATTATGTTTTGGCGGAACGTACTGAAAACACACGAGAGCGTTTGAGTGCCCTGAAATGAAAACGCTTTTCAGAGGAGCTTTGATGGCAGCGATACACTGTGCAGCCTGTGGTGGGAGCACTGGCCCTACTGTAACTTCACCTCCACAAACCAGACACCTTTTTTTTTCTTTCTTTTTTTAATAAAACATTTTCCTCCTTCCCCGCTGTTCTCTTTGCATTCTTTTTTTTTTTTTCAACTCCTTTCTCCCAAATTCCCAATTCATTTATTTTCCGTCTCTGCGCAAACACGGCAAGTTGATTCGCGGCGACGGAGCCAACCGGAGCAACGGCGGGGCGACTCTCTCACGCTCTCCGCCTCACTCCAGCTCCAATAACCTTTCTCCCTCTCCATAGTAACCCCTTTTAATAACCTCAAATTCTCCTGCAGAATGGGCCTGCATTATCTCTAAAAATATGTACAGAGAGAGTAACAAGGTGCTAGGCCAGTGGAACAATGGCAGCGTTGGAGCCAGGTAATATTCTCTTATCTGCCGGGCTCCACACCTCAGCTGAGAAATAAAAGAGCAGTTAGAGAATTGCTCTATACAAAAAGAGGGACAGGGCAAAAAGAGAGAGGGGGAAAAAAGAGAGACAAAATGAGGACATTATCAGCGTAAAAGTCAGAATTGAGGGCAAAGTGTGTTCGCTTTAACAATTCTGTGCAATTTCTTTTTTTTTTATCAATTCTTTTCAGATGTGAAGTGGAGACATGCCATTGTACAGCCTCTGTGCCCCAGAGTTTAGACGGTAATTTACTGAAATACACAAGTCCTGCAAACCTGCAAGCTCATACATGGGGCGCCTGCCGGAAAACAAATCAATTCATGTGATCACGGAGAGAAGACAAACATGTTTGTATTCACTCGCACACGCAAAAAAACTGCGTTTTCTCGACAACCTTCAAAGAAGCAACATTGAAATACACAGTAGTTACTAAAAGGCTTTGATGAAGGACTTTCGTGTCGTTAATTTCAAATGGATCTGTCTTCTTTTCTCCCATGCTTTTTATTTCTTAATTCTAATTAAATGCAAACACAATCATTTCTAAATAGAAAAAAAACATTCAATCTCATCCTGTTATGCACTGACTGGTCCTGAAAAAACTAAATGACATATATTCTTACATGTTTTGATTTGCCAACCCTTTTTTGGGGGGTATTCTTTAAGTTATTCAGGTAACTAAATTCAGTCACAAGGTTTCGACAACACCCAAGTCATTGGAAAAAATTAAGAAAAAACTCATACTTTTGACTCAAAAGACACAAGGAGTTCCGGTTTAGTCTGGCTCTGGAATAAAATAAGCTAAATTGAGTGCTTGTGCAAACATACTGCACTTTTGGTTTAAGTACATTTTGCTGTTGCTCCATTAATAATGGCATAAGTAACATCACCCGCAAGCAGAATGTTTTATTTATGGGGTTTTTGTGTATGTGAGACTGCTTTTATACATCCTGGAAAGATTGATTCCTGCACAGTATTAAATGTGATAATATAGACTTGGAAGTGTTGCTTGAGGAATGTCAGATAAATATTACGAAATATAAAGGAGAAAATATTCCATATAATTCCAGCAAGAAAGAAAAGCAGTGGGAGGCCTGCTGGAGTGACAAGAACAGTCATCTAAGCTGAAGGGTGAGACCTTTTCTGCGTTCTTTTCAAATGTGTTCGATACATCATAGACAACGTTGTATCTATTGCATCTACCACCTCCAGGTCAAAGGTCGACAAAGTGTGAAGGCAGGTTACATCCTGGACGGGTCACCAGTCCATCACAGGGCAAACACAAAGAGACAGACAGTCACACACATTCACACCTTCAGGCAACTTCAGAGTCAATAGATAAATTCATGTTTTCAGACTGCAGGAGAAGCCAGGAAGAAAACCAAAGCACATACGGGAAAACAAAATGTGTACATTGTGAACTACAAATATGGTTCAATTCTGCACGTTTTTACACACAATAATATATAGTACTTCAGATCACGACCAAGATACATGCCTATGAACTAATGCAAAATTTGACACTCTATATGACAACAATGCAAGAGAAAACTTAGAAACGCATTTGTCTCGATGGACGTTTATTTCTGTTCTGATGCTCGCTTGTTACCATTTGAAATGCAGATTTTGTCATCGATTCAATTAGAAGATTCAGGATTTGTAGTATTGAACTGATTACTATTGCCCTATATGCTGATGATTTACCACTAATATATATATATTGTCCACATGTTTGCGAAAAGCATCAACTCCCTTGTGTAAAGCAAATATCAAACCAATATCCCTGCTCATATGGTGATGACCCGCTGACAGACACCAGACGTGGTCCTTCTTAAAAGTTCACAAGGTAAAAAAAAACTAAACTAAACTAAATACTTATCATTGGAATCTATTTTCTTTTTCAACAAAAAGGGTTTTAATGACATGATCCTGATCACAGCTTTGACTCATCACATTTAGTCAAGCATCATACGAGTCCTCGCATTAGTGAAGGCTTATAAAAAACATTTGAAGTAATTTGAGGTGCACCACTGTTATTGTGCATATCCAATATTCAACAATTCCTTCTTACAGAGCATGCTGTAGAGCTCCTTCACATGTTTTCATGATGTAATGCATTAATTGCATTAATATTGAGGACTACCAGATGTGTAAAGTACTTAGCCTGCTCATGCCGAATGTCTACTTTTTAAGAATATCACCTGTATGAGCGAGGGTGGTGATAAACTATGATACTATGAAACCTTTCAAACAGCTAAGTATACAGTATTGTTATCATTAAGTAATTATTGATAATGACTATTACTCTTGTGATCATCATTACTATTATGTGATGATTGTTGTGCTGAGTATTAATATTATTGTATTTAATTTTCTTTCTTCTCTATGCTCGTTATTATCAGTACTAACATATTGGCTTACATATTGCATTTAACAAAAGTATTTGGTGGCTTGACTCCTGCTTCACAAAAAAAACTTTATTTTACTGGATGAACTAAGAAATGTCTATTCTAAGAGTTTGCAGGTTAAATCTAGGGGTCAGAGCAATGCCATTACCCAGCATTTTTGGAGAAGAAATCCTGATGAAAAGAATAAAATGGAGGATGAAACTATGAATAATTTAAGTGAATTTGTTAGGTGTAATGGATATTTAAAGAATATCATAAAATATGCTTCAAAAACCATGAGTGTAAAAGAAGCAGACTATATATACTTTACCAAATAATGAATATTAAAAGCCTCGTCCTCGCACCAGAAGAATTGTGCTTTTTATTGCATATGCCTCAACAGCCAGTGTTATTAATATCTTATAATGTGACCAAGATGAAAAAATCCATCATTCAACTAACCAACTCCCACGCTTTGAGGACCCCTGGTGTAATCTATACCGCGATTCAAACCCCTATTCACTGTTTTCTGGGCCGCTTCAGCTCACAATACCTGACGTGGCATTTCAGATCTTGTAAAACAGCAACTGCACAATTCATTCGGGATACTTTCTGATTTGCAGCATTGCTCACAATGGCCTTGCACATGCTGAATAATCACATAGCCAGCTACCTCGGCATGAACGGCAAGCCAAAACTGTTATTGTCTTCCGTTACATAACGTTCAAAGTCCCAGATGTCACCGTGCACTCGGTTTCCTCGTTTCCTTAGGATGTAAACCTAGGTGGATTTAAATACCTTATAGGAATAACAAAAGCTGCTGTTGCAGCGGTGGGTGGGGACTCTCGTGTCACCCCGACTTAAATTCCGTCACTCATTTACCCAAGTGGCATTTTTCGATTCTTTGGCTCCAAGTTTCAATAAGTGCACAATCCTCTGAGTGGATTGCTGTCATCCTCGCACTAGGCACGTCAGTATGTACTGTGTAATGGGGGGCTGGCAACTGATCCCTGCAGAACGAGTGTCGCTGAGACAAATCCCACTACATTTGTGGTCCTTGGTGAACAGAAGGGTTTAAGCTACTAATTACAGAGAGTTAAATTCCCTTCCCAGCTCCGTTACTGCAACTGCTTTAAAGTGCCTGTATGAGTGTGCATGTGGTCATATTAACTCACACCTCGAGGCCCGGGAGTGTGTGCCGACGTGTTCGGGTAGGAGAAGGTGATAAAAGAAGACCTGCTGTCGGAGGCGCCTGTGGAAACCAACACCCAACACACCTGTGGACCCTGCCAGACCAGATAAACACTTAAATACATCACATCTCCAATGACACTCTGAACTGCGCCGCACCGCTCTGGGGAGACAATGCCAATGAAGATTTGGCCATTTTCCTTCACATCCAATGAAGTCACTGTCAGCCGTGGACAGTCCGACGGCCTCCCAGAGGATGGAGGAGAGCCCCCAGCGACGTGCCGGGCTCAGGCGTTAAGTCGATTTCAAAGCCGTCTCAAGTTTTTGCAAGAAATAATGACAGCGTTTCAGTCACACCCTACAGCGATTAATGAGCCTCTTCTGCTCCTGCAATCTTGTCAGCACGTTTATAATCTTACCTGAAGGTATTAGAGGTTGTTTTTTTTTTTTTTTTCCCACGCCAAATGCTATTTTCTGACTCTGGCTGCTACTTAAAATAACACCTGATGACTGAGAATGCTTCTCCCAGAGATGAAAATCTAAACAAACGATTAAAGATGGCTAATCCTCTGGAAGCCTCAATAGCAAAAGTGAGGCTCTGATTTCCAACATGAGCAAGGGGCAATAAGAAACTGAGAAGTCCTATGTCAGCAATCAAACCTAATGAGCTGACTGACTGGAATGTCCTCTGTGTTGTCAATTGCGTCAGGAGTTTAAAGCAGCCAGCTGCAGGACGTGCTTCACAAAAAATAAAAAAATAAAAACTGCTGTACTGGTGCTGCTGATGTGGATACAAAGCCACTGTAAAATGCTCCACATGCACCCAATGCGCAGGAATCATATAGTGTGGGAGTATCCATACGTTACAAGCGCGTAAATATGTGTGGGCACACACAGCGGTGTCTACATACATGAAGGGCCGATTGTTCCCCGACATCACGGTGACCTGAGCATCGTCACCATGGAGATATCTTGCACATTTTCACATGAGTCGCAACTCCAGCACAAGCCAGGAGTCTTCGATAACTTGAGACTCCATCAGCAACAACGCAGCGATTATCTAGAATAAAAAGTTTGCAGGAAGCGGGGACACGCGCACGCCCCGCAGAAGAGCATCTGTCATTCCGAGGCTGCACGCGGCGCTGCTGCGTGTTTGCGGTGAGTGTGTGACAGAGCGGTGTTAACAAAGCCATGTGGGAATACGCGGGGAGCTGCAGATAGACGTGTGGAAAGAGGGAGTGTAACAGATGGACAGAACGTGTGAGTGACGGAGAGACAGCAAGACAGTGCGAGCGAGCGACAAACGAGATCTAACAGCAGTAAAGTGTGTGTGAGTGTGTGTGTGTGTGTGTGCAGCCTCAAATAGAGAGAAGGGTGTTAAGGATGGGATCAGGGTGGAGCGAGGCGGTTTGTGTGTCATACTTCTGTTCTGGGGTGTGATGTTTGCTTTGCTGGCACATTCTACCCCTTACGCTTAATACCCCAGCAACTCTTCCCGCTACAGATACTCCCCAAGGGGGAGGGCTCCATTTCCAATCTGTAGCTGTGTTTACTTCTATTGACCAAGTGAGCCCAGCTTCCCTGCTATGTCCCAATACACACACACAGAGGCACACACACATGACACCTGCTACACACGCGTGTGTTAATGATCAATTCGTCTATCAGCCTTATATGGATGCTACAAATGAGGGAGGAGGAGATAGTAAGTATGCTGTAACTTCATGAGGGACAAGAAATTGCAGTCAATGAGTGGCCCAGTGGGAGGTGTGCAATCAAACACACATACACACACATACACACACACACACACACACACACACACACACACACACACACACACACACACACACACACACTTGGGACTGCTTAACAAAGCTGGAGCCCATGTGAGGATAATAAAACTGTAAAAAGTGTCGGAGAGAACAAACAGTTCACACAAAAACAGCCAGAACTTCATATGCTTGATGTCCAGGAGAGAGTAAACTTTGACTACAGTTAAATTTAAAACCAACACTCAGTGGAAAAGCAATACTTGTTCATCCACATCTTCGGAATGAATGTCAAGAGTAATTATATGCTTCCTTCTAATTAATCTTCTTCTGATTAGTTACTGATTGATCTAGCCATCACCGGAAAGACTTAAACGTCGACAGTTTGATGTCTGTGGTGGGCGACATTGTTTCATGGTGGTTCATCCTTTCACCTCATACTGAGAAGACCCGAGTTTGACTCCAGGCTTAGGCCTCTCTATGTGAAGTTTGCATGTTCAGCCTGTGCCTAGTTATGTTTTCTATGTGAGCTCGTTCTGGCTGGTGACTCTAAATCGGCTGAAACTGTGAGTCTGTGCGGTTGGTTGTGTGTCCCTCTGTTGGCCCCTGTAATATATGGACTCAATTAAGTTGTGTGTTTATTGTTAATGCGTTTCTACCTGCTCATTGGTCCTTTTCCAGAACACAGCCAGCGTGAAGACGGCGGTGACGGGCGGAGCAAGGTAGCTCGTCACAGACTGAATGTAAACGTACAGCTGGCCGCTGTTGGCCGACTGGAGGATGGGGATCCAAATGACGCTAACAACCACCAAGATCACAGTCACAATCCTGGAAGAAAGAAAAGTCTTTCACTCTCTCCACCAACACAACGTCTTTATTAATCCTGATATGGCGTATCGACAGGTACTCTCAACCAGGCAGTGGCGCTCCGACTGGAACCGTTTACTGGTGGGTCACGTACCTTCCAACCAGCAGCAGCTCCTTCTCTGAAGCCCGCGGCCGGTGCTTCTTCCAGATGTCCATGGTGAAGAGAGTGGAGCTGCTGTTGAAGATGGAGGTCAGCGAAGACATCAGAGCAGCCATCATCACAGCTATCATGAGGCCCCGCAAACCTGACACACACACACAGATATGTGTTGGTTTCAGACACTAACAGAAAAATTAATACATTTACAATAACTTGTTAAAATGAGAGCCTTATCCTCACCACTCGGCATTAGCTCAATAACCAGTTTGGGAAAAGCTATGTTGGAGCATCCCACTTCTGCCCCACACACACGCACACACTCCTCTGGGTCAACGCAGCCGACAGTGTCTGAAACATGAAGAACAGTGAAACACAGGCCTGGAAGGCGAGACTAATAGTCTGCTCATCCAAAATTCATGCGCTCATGCTCCACATCAACCAAAAGACTTTTTTTTTTCTTTTTTTCAAAAGTTTGGAAACCGATTGTCGATAAAGTCCCAAAATCGAATCAACTGGTCCTTGGATAATAACAAATCATCACTGAAAATTTCATGCAATTCGAGATGGTAGTTTTTATGAAAAATTGCTAAAAAAAAAACATACATGCAAATGAATGACTGAATGAATAAATAAATACAAAGAAATCACCTTCTCGGCCAACTTTCCTTGGCAAAGGTAATCATTAAAAATTACTGTATTTTGTCCAAAAAATTTATAATTACACCAAAAATATACTAATGCCGATTTCCCCTTTGTTCCATCCCAATGAGCAAAAATGATCTTTCAACCCATTAAAAAAACTGGGAGACAAAAACTAACCGCCACAGGATGTGCAGGTTGGCAAAAAAAAAAAGTAATTGTGTAAGTTTAACGACTTTTCTTTTGAAAGACTGAGATCAGGCCAAATAATAATTAACTTTCGACTGAAAGTAACCAAAGGTTGGTAATTGTGTTGTGGTGATCAAAAAGTGCCCTTTGGATGACAGGCAAAGCAGGTAAAGCTTTTTTTCTATTAAGATACATTAACTAGGATCCTCAATCATTCCTTACAGTGTTTAGTCATAGGAACGTCCAATAAACATCTCAGCAAAACCCAGTGAAGATAATGATAGTATCTTATTTATATGCGTGATTGTTTTTTTTATAATCAAATTCCATTAACTTTCATCTGATCAAATACAAAAAGATGCTAAAAGAGAGCCACTTGTTTTTATATTTAAGTTATAGAGGTTTTGTTATGGCTCTGTTTTAGGTGAGGGGAAAGTTTAAGTGTAAAAAGCCCTCTTGAGTTAGGCTGGAGGGTGGAGCCTGAAGGATCCAGTTTCTCACCCACACCAGCGACCGGACACTCCGCCTCTCTGAACCCGGTAACTGAGCTTCCGTTGACGGATTCCAGGGTCAGACAGCCGTCTAAACTTTGTGCGCTTTCAGACAATCCTTGAGGAGATAAAACTAAGTTGAAAGCTTTACTCGATCGCGCTACTTCTGTAAGTTTTTCTAACTTTTTGTTGTTTGTCTGCCGCTGCATTTTTACGCATCTGTGCGTCTCAGACGGATGAGAAGTGACTCGTCAGCGCAGAACTTTCTGACTCATGCGGGGTTTCAGCACGTCTTAAAGCGGGTTTAAGCACTTTTCTTCCGCTTTATTCTGATTCACTGGCAGAAAAACACACACACACTCATCACCCGTCCAGACGAGCCGCCTGCCTCGGTGTGTTTTGAGCCCCGCGGCTGGAGCAGCTGCACCGTGACGCCT
>OMNM01003222.1:10833-25335 GCA_900302745.1 Parablennius parvicornis | reverse complement strand
TACTAAATGAATGTAAGTGAATGTAATGTCCTCATAAGGCATTTTAAGTCTCTGGTCGTGCGTGCGTGTGTGCGTGCATTCGTGCGCAGATTTGAGAAACAGAAAATTAGGGGGCAAAAAAAGCACTGAATTGGTGCCAGAGAGAGAGAAGGGGAGAGATGGATGGCGAGATGAGGCGCCCATCATGCTCAGAGAGGATCACATTATGAATGATTCATGCGTTCATCTTTAACGATATTTGAAGAACTTTCGATTTCTCAAATGGACCGCCTCACATCCCCCCATTTCCACAGATTTCATATGAGGGGAGGGAGCTATATGAATCTTGTCACATCCATATTTTAATATATGTTTAATTTACAGTTTTTTTCCCCTATGACACATATTGCACATGGCACAGGCACCCTGAAAAGCTCATTTATTTGCTAACCTTGGAATGAATACAGTGAAGAAAATGTCATCTGGGGATTTGGAGGGAAATATTTGCAGAGCCACATCTGAATATGATCACGTTAGATTGTGAGGGACTGGAGAGGACTGATGGCAGGGGGTTTCTAGATTAGATTTAATAGCAGTGATAATGTGCTTGCAATAAACAAAGGACTTGATTCATTGTTGAGGAAGATACAGGCTGGCAAAAGGCGCACTGTGTGTGGGCTGATGTACTGTAAATTCATTATAAGTGAGACAATGGGAATGAAACCGGGACAGTATGTGTTTTGATAGCCACCATTCACAACTCTCTCAATAAAGAAATCTTGGCTTGATTCAGCAGGAGTCTGTCCCCTGGGAACCTCCAGTACAATACGAGGCTCATCAAAGTATATGCAGCATCATTTGAGACACGGGAAATGTACCAAAGCACTCAGTATTCACTTGACTTGATGCACATTAGTCCCATGTGGGGCCCACGCTTGATGAAGCCATGATTATTTAGCTGTCTGTGTGGTAGACGATTAAGAAATAATGAGAAAGTCAATCAGTCAGGGAACAATGTGGCATCCTTCACCTGTAAAACACAAACCTGAAAGCAGTGACAGCAATGCCGAGGGAATCTACTGACGTGGGGCGTGCTGTTTCTCCTGTTGCCGCCACCACAATCAATTTAATGGGCCTCCATATGGCACTGCAGAATCAATGAAGGATCATTGTAGATTCCTCTCAGCACTTAATGTTAGTGGGGAGCAGGGGGAGTCTAAATTTATACTGGAACTCCACTGAGACGTCTCGAAAGAAGAGGTGACTGTATGTGTACAATACCTTTACCAGCCCCCCTTTCTTCCTCCTGAAGCCCTTTAGTGAGGGGTCAGGGAGAAAAAAACGGGGAGTACGGCTACGCTGAGAGCTTTGACCCATATCTGTACCACAAAACTGTCACAGGCTGGAAAATTAATGTCTGACCTTGGTGGAAAATCGTATCCACATCTTGGGGATAGTCCTAGAAAGATGGTGTTAGCATTAGGCTCAACTGTGGAGAAGCAGCTAGTAATAGGAGTGAGACATTAATGGACAAAGTGTCATATTCACCCTCACTGTGTGTTAAAAGCTTATCAAATGACAAACTTCCATCACATCACGCATTTCCTTTCAAGTAGTATAGCTGGTTAATCATACTCTCACACCATTTGCATGCTGAGTGCACAGGATACACAGCCAGTTAAACACAGGAGATAAAGACAAAAACCGATGGGGAGCACTACACAAATGTGACAGATGCCACTCACGCCGCTCTTAATATCATAATGACAGGGAACATAGCCAATTATGAGCATGGATATAGACGAAGAGTCATAGCAGGACACTGATCTTTTTTATATCTCTGCAAGCAGCTGTTAAAATATGAGGGATATGAAATTTCTCATTGGGGATGTGAAAATTTACAAATAAAATGTATCATGGGGAGTTTGTTGTAAAATTCTACCTTGACGATGTACAAAAGTATTTAGCCTTGAGCCCTGAAATGGAAATATTTTCTATCATATCATATCCCTTATATGTGTCAGGCATGTTTGCAAAAGTTCTGCATGTAATAAGGATTTCCTGAAAATTGTTATATTGTACTATTTGCTGAAATGTGAAAAATGTAAAATGTAAATGGTGTGGCTTACTGAGTTGATTCAATTAAACTCCTGTTTATTGTTGGATGAACACCTGAACTACATTGAACCATTTAAGTGCTCCCAACAGTAAAATGATGGATATCTGACTCTTATCTCAGCTCATTTATTGTTACTTCCCAGTGTCACTACTTGACAATATTACAGTTACAAAACATCTTCCTCCACCTTACTGCTACTGAAAATAATGATAAACATCTAAAGCTTCCCGTCTCATTAGTTCTCTTTTTGTAAAATATCTCGATTTTTGAGAGAGAAACTTGTTTTTTCTTTTAACTTGTGTACACACAACCAAAACAGGATAAGATGTTTTGTCCCATTTTTTATTTCTTTACGTGAGCAGGGTTATTACATTTGTGCCCTCAGAGGATTTACATGTGTTATCTATGGTACACCTATTAATCGTGATAGAAAAAAATTGCTTTTGATCACCGGCCTGTGAGACATTTACTTTTGTGGATTTCATCTCCTGATAACTCCCCACTGATAGAAGATGGAAATAGGAGGACTGAGATGCTAAATGCTCTCTCCGCTGGAGCTCGTTCTCTAGGAATCCGTTCCTCTCCTGGGTCATGCGCTCAAACATTTTGCTTAGATCGACAAGAAAATAAGTTTTGTTGGTTATCCTGTATCGTTTAATGCAGACGGAGTTGCCTCAGGGCTGGACAGGCGAGCCTCGAATATCAATTAACCAATTCTCTGGAAGACTGCTGTGGGTGATGCAGGCTTTCTTCTGTCTTTTTCATACAAGCTGAAGATAAAAGGCAGTGGTAGGGGCTGGGAAGCACAAGGACAAACATGACTGTTACTCAACTTTGCTCTATGTCTATCGGGGCCCAAATCTTTAGGCGAAGAGATAACTTGAGAAAGTTTAAAGGTTAAAAAGCGTGTGTAAAATATTTCAAAATAAATTTGAATGAATACGAAAAGAAATTTACCTCGCTGTAAATATTTCACATCTTTATTATTCTTTAAACTGAATACCTTTTCTTTGAAAATGAAAAAAAAAAAAAATACACCCCAACAGCAAGAAAAAAGCTTGTTTCTTTGCCAACCTGAGAGTCTGGGGAAGCAGTTGGCTGTTGTGTAACAAAAACAAGAAAACGCACTAGGAAAGCAAGGATTTTTTTTTTTGCCGAATAAGGAGACTCTTTTATGTTTGAGTGTTCTGATGGAAGAATGTCCCCCAAAGGGGCCGACGTCTCACTTGTAACCTGTTCATCACGGCCAGAGTTTAATCTCCGGCGTGAATCATAGCATCAGTAGGAGCTGATTTCAAACTGCTAGAAGTCCTGTAGGGCTATTAAGAAGTCAGAGAGAGAGAGAGAGAGAGAGACAGAGAGAGAGAGAGAGAGAGAGAGAGAGAGAGAGAGAGAGAGAGAAAGAGAGAGACACATTTGTCCCGGAGACACACAGACACACGAGGGGGGATGATCAGCACATGATGCAGCCCTATTTGACAAGGTTACGCCTTGTTGGTTCTTTTTCAGAGACACACACGCAAACACACACATGCCAGTCCTGGGAAACACAGATGGGGAGGAGAATTTTGTGCACGTAAAGACAAACTTTCTCACTTTTGGTTCAAGTGATGCAGCTGGGTGATGTTTTCCATCGAGACAACAACAATGCAGCCAAGTAAAATGTACAACATTCAGATGAGTGGCATTATTTAAATGCTCTGTGTAAAAAAAAAGATTTTTCTCACATGTATCCTACATTTAAAATGAAAAAAACAAAAACAACAACGACAAAAACACAAGATGGAAGTATTTTTAAACCTTGTTTAAAGAAGACAGAAAATTCTACTTTCATACTGCTGGAAAATATCCCAAAGCCCATTTGGTGAAATGAAGAAAGACGGCGAAATAAATAAAAGCGCAAGCCGCATCTTTTGGGATACAAATACATGCCCATTCATCTGTTTGCCATCCAACGTCTCAGATGGGACATTCAGACTGCAAACCAGAGAAACCAGATAGGTGAGAGTGAGAGACACCGAGGGAGATTGTTAACAAATTTGCCATCTAAAAATACAAACTGACAGTCAGTTCCACTTTGCAGTTATCCTTGCATCACACACTCGGTTTCACACATGAATCCCGAGGAGGCCTCGCTTCAGCCACGAGCCTGTCCAAAGATCGTTTTCAACCCAGCAGAGGCTTAAATCACACACAGCTTCTAACAGCATCCAACCGCAGCTCCCAGGAAGGAATTGTAAACACCTAGCGATGACAACATGGGGCGGGGGGTCACATTCAGGGCCAAGTCTGGAGACAGTAGAGGTCTGCCCAGAGACCACACTAGATACGGGAAACTGTAGGAATGTACAGGGTGTGAGGGACACAAGTCTCCAAGCAATCTTACAGTAAGCACATGAAAACAGAGCTCTGGCTCAGGGGCATAATGTTTTTTTTAATGCAGAAAGCAGTGGTTTCACTCCCACACAGGTGGACTGTGTATATTAATAGATTCTGTTACTTTAACACATTTTATTGACTTTTTTGCACCATTTTCTAAATATTTAAACTCTTAACTGATTAAATCACATAAAACAAATGAGCAGATGTTTCCAATTTTCTGTCAATCTTAAATGTAAGCATTCAAACACAAAATTGCAGGTCTGACCTAAATTGCCAGGATTGCAGCTCACTCATTAAGCAAGTAACCTGGAGAAACAGGTTTCGATGAGAGGAGTTATAGAGGAGGCTGGTTCTTTCTCTGAATATAGAGCCGGTGTAATTCCCATCCGATCCTTGAGATTTCACACTCACTCCTGTGAAAAATCACACTTAAAGGGGTTCCAGTAAGCAGGGGCTTAATTGGCTGTGACGTGACGTGCATAATACCAGCTAACTCTCGATTTAAAAGACAAAAACGCACACTAAATGAGCTCACACGCATATGCACACGCACGCACACACACACGACACCCACAAACAGGTGCACAAAATAATACACAATCACTGTATTCACGTAGATGTGGGAAGACCACATGTTTATGAGTTCCACATCTATATGCAGTGAGAACAGCAGCTAAGACGCAAGAGCAAATCATGCAAATAAGTTAACTCACACCTATTGCAGGCTGGGAGCATAGGAGAAATGAAGCGAGAGAGAGAGAGAGAGAGAGAGAGAGAGAGAGAGAGAGAGAGAGAGAGAGAGAGAGAAAGAGAGAGAGGGGATCTATGGGAAACTGGGGGACTGGAAAAGGGGGAGCTCAAGAGAAAGTGCAGTCTTAGGGATGAATAGGGTCAGACAGTGTGAGTTCATTTCTGTGAGGAGAATTCCCACAGATCCAAAATGAGGGGCGGACGGCCAGGAGCAAGGCAGCATCCCTCAAAGGAAATTTATTAAAATGTATTCTGGGGTAAAGGGAGAAACTGTAGCAATTTTCTATTGTGGTGTCTGCGTTGTCACCATATTTAATCATACTATTCAGTGATCATAAACATGGATTTCAGACAGTGACATAACAGCTGATGTCCATGTGCAACGACCAATGTGCATCTTGTGTGCAGTTATTGTTCTCTTGTGTTGCAGTTCCGTGGCCCTCTCCCATTAACTCATGCCACTATGAGATCATATATTTGAGAAATGTCAAAAAGCCTATATGATAAACAACTGCCTCACATAGGATGCCCACCAGCAATAGACACATTCATGGCAAATGTCCCCATGTTAGACTCCACGAGGGAGTTTAACCACAAGCTTTGAGCTGTGATTTGTACATTGTGCAATAGAAAGGCCCTTTGGACTGACACTAAACCAGTTTAAATCTACCCAACGCTGATTTAACGTCACTATTCTCCCTTTTGTCTCTGCTCTCTTCTCCTGCCGCCTATTTCAGATTCATCCTCCTGTCCTCTGCAACCGCTGCGAAAGGGTGAAGAAGTTTACTTAG
Organism: Parablennius parvicornis; assembly: GCA_900302745.1. Classification (NCBI taxonomy): domain Eukaryota; kingdom Metazoa; phylum Chordata; class Actinopteri; order Blenniiformes; family Blenniidae; genus Parablennius; species Parablennius parvicornis. The sequence goes on along the minus strand of OMNM01003222.1, from coordinate 19,314 downwards.
TCACACTGACTTTAAGGAGATGAGGACAGTGTGTGATTTTGTGCTTGTGTGTGTGTGACGTGTGTGTGCGGCCAAAGGTGTGTGCTTGTCACTGCAGTTTATACATGCACATGCAACTGCACGCTCACGCGTGCGTGCACACACACACACACACACACACACACACACACACACACACACACACACACACACACACACACACACGCACACCAACTCTTGTTTGATCCAGAGCTAGCCCTGCAGCTCCCAGAGACTCAACAAAAGGCCTCCTCTATCTATTGTATGAGCTGTGTGTTTCCCAGGAGAGCTCGGGCTCAGCGAGAGACGGGCCCCAGATCGCTTTCTCCTGCCATGGATGTTTATTCGCTCCATGGTCCAGCAGAACACCCTCAAAAGGAGTGGCCTGTGCATTTTGACGTGCATGACACATAGTTTTGGAAAAGAGAAGAGGGGCTAGAGGGTGTGAGAAAGAAAAAGGGAGACAGCAAGAGTCTTGACAGATGAACAGACACGCGAGACAGACAGATAGAGAGAAGGTGTTCTCAGTGCACTCATATGAAAAAGAATATTCTGGGTGTTCTCCGCCATTTTATTTGCTTCTTGTCTTTACACTAGTCAGCTTTCTTGTCAACCTTGTTCATGAATGTAGATCCACCCAGTGGGTGGGTAGAGATTTCTTCCTGATCTTGACAAGTCCTCCCATCCCTGGCTGCATACTAATTTCACGAGAGCTACTGAGTCCATGTAAAACAAATACAAATCTGCCAGGGCTACTGTTCGTGGCTGCAGAAGCTGGGTTTTAGTTGGTTACCAGATAGTATTTGTCTATTATGAAAATGCCATTAATTAGATTGTCTTCACTGGCTTTTGCAGCTGATTGCATGGGATTATTGGAAATCTGTCTTCATCATCGTCATCCAGGGAAAATAAAACGATGTTTAAAAAATATGTTTCATTCAGCAGTCAATTAAAGTCCATGAAATGCTTCACACGATCAATTGAAATGAACCTGATTTTGAAAATGCAGCATATCAGATTCCAAATAATGTCACTTGATATAAAACATTCTCTCCTGAGCTGCTCTGGCATCACCAGCTGTCTTATATATCTCAGAGCTTCCATCTATCAGCGTATTTCACTTCCTCCGACAGTATCTAAAGGTTTCCATGAGATTGAGAGTGCCTGCAGGGTTGACCATACATCTCAGTAGAGCTGCAGAAGTTGAAAACAAACATGGTAGGCTGATACCATCTAATCTGTTGAGCACCATTATCGTCTAAGATATCGCTATACTCTCTTCTATACCCGCATGAACCCACCCTTCTAACCACACTTACTCTGCTCCCTTTGAGGTAAAAGCTGGTGTGTTGAGGCTGAGAGTGAATGTAAGCTATTGTTATGGTGTAACTAGACTCTACAGCAGGTTGTTTGATCCTGTTTTGGGCCTGAAAAGCCTTTTTCTTACTTGAACTGCCACATCAGCTGAGAGGGTCAGACAACAGTCTGTTTGTATTTTTTATGTGCTTCTTTCCCCCCACCCATCTTTACTTTGTATCTCTTTGTCAGTCTAAATTTATCATCCAGATTTATGTTTAAGCCTGTGCCTTTAGTTACAATCGACTGGAGCACACACTTATTCACATACTTAGACAGAAATGTATGTTTTAAGGCGCACACTGCTGCACCTTGTTTCCCCTTTTGTTCTCCTTTTTTTATTTTAGCGGGATCATATTTTACCACTGTAAAGACGCTGACATTATATTCCTCGCTTGCAAGTCCTTCATGGCAATAGCAAAGTAGAACAATACTGGAAAGTGTTTGGATGACAAAGGCTTCAGCAAATTGTTTTGTTCAACCACAATACTTCCCATGACACATCCAAGCTCTCGTTGTGTTCTTGTTTACCCAACATCATTTCATTATTTACATTACAACATAGAACCGCACCACTGCATTGTTGGATGTTTTAGGAGCTGACTTGGACTTCTGTGCCTTTGTTACTGTTTTGACATTGTATGCAAAATTTATGATCTGTTTGGCGTTCAGTCTGGACAATGTACATGCAAATCGCCTCGTCCCATTATACTGGCCCTCTTTGTATGTCAGCTTTCTTCCTGAAGAGGTATAGATGAAGAGTTGGAGGAGGGTAGAAAAGCTCTGGATGTTTTTGGAGGGAGATTTGTGTATGTTTTCAAGTGCATGTGCATGTGCATGTGCGTGCACGCACGCACGCATGCTCTCTCTCTCACACACATACACACACACACGTACACACAAACACACACACACACACACATAAAACCAGTTCAGACGTGAGAAACTGTTCCTTCATTTGCATAAGAATAATTGACACTTCAAATTAGCCTTCCAATCAAAGAGGATTATTTTTTCAGCATATGTGCAGGCAGTGAGCGCTGCCATACTGGAGAATATGAAAGAGAGGGCAAAGAGAGTAGGAACGGGAGGGGGGGGGGATGTCATAAAAGATTAACCCTTTCATTTCCCCATCTCAGGCTAGAGGATTTGATGTGCCTTTTTATTGCAAATATAAGATGAGATACAGTAAAACAGACTTTTGTAGGAAAATAATAAATGATTTCTTCTCTAAATCAAGCAATCCTGTGACTCTGTGGTTGTGCAAAATGGTGTTTCTGATTGATGGGTATTTTACCTTTTGAAAGCTTTAGGTGCACTGACTGTGTTATGTGCACGTTAACATGTCTATATCCACCTAGGTGGCATTGGGCCAAGAGAGTCAGTGCTATTAAGCAGAGTGTGCGCGTGTGTGCATGCGTGTCAGTGTGGATGTGTTTGGATTGAAGGTTTGCCCACATTAAACCATTAAAGCAAGTGCAATGTTGAATTATTGATAATGGCTAATGAAAAGGATCAGTTCAGGATGAACTCCAGGCTTAACCACAGCCCTGAGGCTGAACACACACACACACACACACACACACACACACACACACACTAAAACAGACATCATTTCCTGGTCGACATGCCTTTTTTTTTTTTTTTTTTTTTTTTTTTTCTTTTTTTAATGCTCATTTTCAGGGAGAATAAGGGACAAGGAAGGATTCATTTTGGGGGAAGGGGGTGAGGGTTGGCGCCAGCCCCTCTGAAGCGCTCAGCATCCCCCCGCTTATGGGATGGCGGATGTGTCTGGGTGTATCCATGACAACCTTGTAATATGTGGGGATACACCACAGCAACATGGCCAACCAAAGTTGGTCTTCGTGTGTGTGTGTGTGTCTGTGTGTGTGTGTGTGTGAATCCATTAGGAGCCACATATCTCTGTGACATTAATATTCATTCAGCCAGACAAGGCAGCTGCGGAAGCCTCAGTCAGTAGCTGTTGTATTCCCGACCACTTACAATACCTTCATTGTATCCTTTGACTCACAAACATAACCTGAATCCTCTATACACGTGTTCTCATGTCATCGAAGCCAATTTTTTTTTTTTTTTTTTTTTTTTTTTTTTAAGAGTTGAACACAGTTGTCTGTAAAAACACCTTCTTGCTAATGGTTTGTCATAGCACAGTTTTAATGCTATATATTGCATACCTTCCAGTACACAGACAGGTTCGCCCCCACATTCACTGAGGTCACAAGAACTTACTGTGTAACAAACACACACTCACACACACGTACACACTGTCAAGCGCAGGCTTGCAAAAATCACACTCATAGCTCTCACACAGCTCAAGCTGTGTTATAATAATCCCATCTGGGCCGGCCTGGATTCTCACTCAGAAAGTACCCACATAATGATGCTCTGATGAGAACTTGTGTCCTGTGTGTGTGTGTGTGTGTGTGTGTGTGTGTGTGTGTGTGTGTGTGTGTGTAAGACTGAGCGATAAAAACAGTAAGAGGAAGGTGCTTTTTGTGACAGAGGTTATATACCGTTTTTAAATCCACCTCCCCGTCCACACACATGCACACACACTCACACATGTATGGCTGAAGACTCAAACTCAGATCCTGTGGGAGTGTATTTTTAACCCTCACTGCCTGTACATTTGCTGAGGGGTTAAAGGGCCGAATGGCGAATGGAGTAAATAATTCACTATAGCTGAAACTCTTTCAATGTTACCTCGGATTGAACGGGGGAGGGGGACCAAAGAGACTTACTTATGTGGCACAATGTAGTCGTGCCCAAACCTACTTAAAGTCTGAATCAACAAGACAATACAACATCTCGAGAAACAAGTAGGTCAAAAAGTTGTTGTCCAGACACGACTCGCATAAGAAGATGCAAAGTTTTATGACATGCAGCACGATGCAGAAGTGTTGAGGGATGTGCACGCTTGTATTATTATTACAGTACTAAACAATACGTGTTTCTTGTGTCTTTTTTTAGGTTGGATAAACGTCCCTGATTGCATCTCATAAACAGCTGGGACAAAGACTGTAGCGTCTCCACTACGTATGGCAAGATATTCAGCTAATGGCAGAGGTGAGTGAGCTCTGTTGTCTCTGCCCTCTTGTTATGTGGACTATATTTCACAAACTCCTGCACTGGATCAGCAGTCTCTGCATCCCTTTTCTCAGAGCATTTCATATGAAAGTATCTGTAAGACATTTTGAGTGACATTGCTTCTGTCAAATAGTTGATTGAAGGAGACACAGAGAGAAATGCTGTGCTAATGAAATCGTCTGACCCACATCCTTTAGTGCTATCCATTTCTCCAAAGACACAGAAAGGGCATTTATACAGGTAAACCATGACTGGTCCCTGAAGTGAAAGAGGGGTTTTTCAGAAGGAAGAGGAGCATCCATTATTTACTATACTGGGGTTGCTAGACACTTAGGAGATAATGCAGTGCTTCAAGCATACAAAACATAGAGCCTCCTTGGTGCTGGCAAGGCCATTGTTGTGTGTTTTGAACATGTCTGTTTCCATTCATACTGACAGATGAAAAAGAATATGTCTCCCTGAGGTTCAGAAGCATGGACAGAGATAGATAGAGAAAGATGGAGCGGCAGAGAATGGGGTTGTGATGAGACGTGTTTTGTGTGTCACATCCTTGTATAGGGATGGTGTTCATCTATGTGCATTTATATAGAATGTGTGTGTGTGTATTTGTTGCCCCTAACCTCTTTGTTGGTATCTGTGTGTACCCATCCAGTCCTAGATTATATAATGTAAATGAAAAAGTCTTCCTCAGTGTTTGCTCATGTATATATGTGCATTAAGTTTCTCCTGCCGCTGAGTCGGTATAAGTTGTATCTTCAAGTAGTGATGGGCTTCAATCGAGTCTGATTCTCTGCACACCAGCAGCATCAGTTTCCCCCTCATGGAGAGTGGAGGCATCTGGCAGCCGACTCCTGGGAGTAGTTAGCAGGAGGAGACAAAGGCGTACAACTCCTCCACACCTGTTATCAGACTTGGGGCAACACCAGACACTACTTTCTGCCTTTGTCAATTTCCTGAGGGAGACTTTGACATGAAATCCTTTTTTGTGGATGAGGGGAGAGCACTGCCAAAAATTCCAACAATTTTTCCACATAAATGCGCATTGTGATGAAGTGCATGACAACCATCCGTGTTTGCAGATGCGTTCTGGGAATTCTGGGTCCACCGCCACTAAATAATACTCACACTTACAATTACAACAATATTATATAGGTTCTTTTCATATTATACATAGTTTGAATACTGTTTGAATACAACAATATATGTTACACTTTAATGATATTTTGTCACATTTTCTTTTACTTCCTCACTTCTGAATATGGAAAGTTGCTTCAGTCACTGATAAAAACAGTTGGGTAACAGTTGTGTAGAATATGAATCTCTCTCCTATTAACCCGTGAAAACTGGTAGAGTGTTCATTGGTTTTCAAGTCCATACTACAAATACATTTCTTAATGTGATAACATGCTTTCTGTTGGGCATGTTGACTGATGTAGCATTTCTCCGTCACATTTATTAACACTTCTTCTTCTATCTTGTGAGAATTCTGCATTTTATTGTGTATTTTGAGCGGGGTTTTTTTTTGCAAAGTGTCTCTCTTTATTTGCACTGACTTTATTGTATATTCCATTATGTGTTTTTTATATCTTAAGTGGCCACTAAGGATAGTATAAACTTTTATAGATACACAAGCATATACAGAACGGTGAACATCATCCAGACACATACTTATGTATTAAACTGCAATGAGGATGCATAGAGAGGCACAGTAAGCTTTGCCACATATATTAACACAGCCAGTATGTGCCCTCAAGTTGCTACGAGAAGACAGGGTGGTCTGCCTGAGTTGTTTGAATCCACCTCCCTTCTTTTTTTGGAGTTGGGCCAGTTTGTCTGGTGATGGCCAAGGGATCTCCGACAACCGAGAACTGTACTGTACTGTCAGAAAGAGAAAGTTTGTAGAAGGCTAAGAAAACATTACTTTTGTATCATCTTTAGAAAAAAAAGTAAATAAACTAAGCAAGAGACTGACTTATGGGAGCTTGCAAAGGAGTGTTCCACTTTTAAGTTTCAGGCATGATGGATAAGCAAACCTCTGTAAAAGTCATGGGATCTTACAGAGACACGCAGACACGTTCTCTTTGTTGTGTTGTACATTTCAGCAGAGCCAGGCTGCCATCTTTACTGTCTCAAATGACCACAGCTGGTCTGCACAGCCTTTAGATTCATACAGAGCTTCAAAATACCTCTCAGGCTTGTCAACAAGCTTTATGGCTGCGTGGAAATGCAATACCATAATGTCCTTTTGGAGGAAGGGAGTGTCAGGTATGGCGGGAGTAATGGAGGAAGGGCTGGAAGTTGCAGGTAACTCAGGTTAGACTGAGTTTACAGGGGATCCGATAAGGCGTTCCCCAGACCCTACAGTCTTCCAGTCTCCTCTATGAGAGAATAATAAGCAGCTGTAACCCTGAGACACTCCCAGGCCTGTATCCTCAGCTACAAAAACCTTCACTGGGCGTCTTATCAGGTTCTAAGGATATCATGTAAGACAATACATGTGAGAAGTGCAGAGGGGACAATGGGAGGAAAGTGCAGTGTGATATGAGGGGGACTAATGTCAACGGATATTGCTGAGGCCTTTGTCGCCTTCAAGTACACTGGGAACTCACAGCTCACTGAGCTCCTTTTATTCAAAGAACGTGCTTTGGAATGTGATGAAACGCTACAAGAAGTGCCGTCCTTCATACTTTTGCAATGACATGCATTTGTTGTAGTTAGAGTTTAACGAACACTAGTGCCTCCTTGGCAGGTATACGTTTCACAGTATTGCAGTGCTGTGGTTAATTTTATTTTTCAATGAAACAAGAATATCTGTTGTAATAAAATGCACTGCAGTGTAAATCAACAGCTGAGATTACAAATAAAAACCTTTTAAATTGCTTTTGTGTGTTTTTTCCCCCATTCAGGTGGAGGACTTCTTCTGATCAAGCAGAAAGGAGCCTGACATCCACAAAGCGGGAGATTCAAGACATTTTCATCCTCCTACAAGGCTCAAACCGGCACTGTGATCTATATTTTTGTATTTTAGTCCACTAGTTTGATGGGAGTGTTGACCAAACCTGACAAATACTCTCAGCGAAGGCCTCAAAATAGTCATTTCAACACCTGCTGTGACTTCAAACAGGCATCAACGTATTTATTTTTAAATTTTTCGATGGAAGTACACTTCCCAGGATAACATGAAAATATTCTACATTACAAAAGTAGCATTTATTTCATGTAAGTGATTGAGTCTAACTGCTATATTTTTTGACAGCTAAATAAAGACTTTTTTCCCCCTTTAAATGATGCTTTAAATGTGAGTTATTTCCTCCTTTCTGTGCAGTCCTGTGGCACTCCAGGCAGAGAACAATGTGCTTGACATATTTGGGTCCTATTTGCTTAAGAAAAGCGCATGCACGCTGATAAAAGCAGGCGATGTGATCAAAGCACCTCACGTCCTGATCAAAATCCTACACCTGACACAGTGGTACCTTTTCCAGACAAACTTACGAAATGAGGGGAAACAAATTTCAGGCAGCACGAGCAAGCCTTCCTGTTTAAAATCTACTCCAGTTCCTCAGTGTGCACAATTTGTGTGTACTACTCCATATCTGTCAAATCAAATGAAAATGTACATGCAAGTTACAGATTACAGATGCCTTTCTTCTATAGAGGATTTGAAATCTTTTTTTGGTTCAAAGTTGCACAAAAATTCGATTCACACACACTGAGCAGTGCAAAAATTGGGATAATAACTTCTTCAGACATTTTTTTTTTTATTATGGGAAAATAAAAAAAATCCTAATTTTTCTCCCCTTTTCTATCTTTTTATTACTCTTCATTCATCTTTACGGGCCTCTACATTTTCCCTTCTCCTTCCTTATCTTATTAATTCTCACTGTCCCTCCCTACTTAACATTCATTCTCACTATTTTCTTCACTCTCCCCATCTTCATTTCCTTTCCCAGCATCACTCTTCCCTTCTTTCCTACAACTGTCTCCCAGGCTCATCTGTCC
>OMNM01003222.1:0-10432 GCA_900302745.1 Parablennius parvicornis | reverse complement strand
GGTCATATGGGACATGAATCCAAGCTGATGGCTGAGTCTGTGTACATTTTTTTGCACCTCATGTTTGCAGCACATTGTCAGTGTGATTGCTACAGTGTGACAGGTGAGATGGTGTGTATTCCAAGAGTGTCCAATGATGTTTGTATCAACTGCTAGTGGCTTTTGTGATGAGACAAAGGATGCCCTGGAGCTAGCTGTGTCACATCTACAGGTAACTTGCAAAATAAAGGAAATGTCAACAAAAAGTGTCCCAAAAAAAAAAAAAGTGTCTCAGGAGTGTTAAAATAGCTCAAACCTGTCTTGGCATCAACCGAAAGGATGCAACACGAAACCTCGTGCAAGCTATCTAGTCATCCCTGCTGAAGGCAGAAATGTTTCTGTCCAAAATAATATCACTATACTATATAGTAATAATAGTCACAGAGCCAATAGTGTTTCACGATCATGATCATATTCTCCTAATTATGACAAGATTGTTGAAAAAACGGTTAATATTATACCTTCAAAATACAATGATGGCACGCAATCAAAGCCATACCGATGAGAATATAGAAAATGATTTAGAACCAACAATTTAATTCTATGTGCGTTAATTTGTTAAACAAAAGTTTTCATGGGTGGCCCTATTCGGAACATACACATGCAGATTTCAGATGTAACATTAGAAAAAAAGAGCATCAAATAGTGTTTTTACTCCTCATATAAAACACACAGTGAAGCACTGTGTATTTTGAAACCTTTCTATCAGAAGCTACTCAAACTACTCAACCAACCTGAGCCACAGGAGCCTGTTTCTGCCAGATCAGACCACACTGACTGACCTCACCATGTGCATTCGTGAACCTTGTCCTCCTCTAACCCTTTTACTCATCCACCACTTCTCCTTCCTTGGACCACTTGTGATAAATGAAAACCAGGAAGACTCCACTGGAGCTGCAGTTGGGAGATGCTCTGACCCTGTCATCCAGTCACGGCAGTGTTGTGTTCCTTAAACTCAATGACCTCTGTAAAAAGGTGCAATCCAATGACACAGTGGTTTCAAATACATATCATAATCTTGTTGATCTGTTTACATTCTTGTGCTATTTTACATTCCCAAAGGAAAAAATATTTAATTTTGCTAGACTTCATCAGGAAGATTTAACAATACACGCTTTATTTGACACACTTCCACAGTCTCAGTGCCACATTTTGTTTAGACAATGTTATTTGCATGTTATGTGTGGTGCTGAGTTGGTTCTAATATTTCAGCCATTTCATCACTACACATCAGAGGAGCAGGTCTGCTTATTAACACATCAACTGCAGCCTCAAAAATAAACACCGGGATAAAATTGAACAACTATGACAATCTGAAGCAAAACTGGACATTTGTGAATAGAGAATTATTGGCACAGCTGTGGAACTGAATCACATTAGACTGCACAACATATCAACCCAATAGCCAGTGAGAACATGTTAGTGCAGAGAATTTTAGATGAATGCATTTATATACAATGTATTGCTGAGCTAATTCGTAATGGTGTGAAGTGACAACAGACATGTAGAAATGTATATCAAAGTTTTCCTGAAAAGCAGCTGTCTTTATTTTTCAATGTACCAAAAGTATTTAGAATTATCGTAAGGTATTTCTTGTCAATAGGCACCACTCACGAAGTCACAAATGATATTTGAAAGATAGATATAAATGTATGAATATTCTTTAAAAAAATTCTATTATTGACGCAAACCTTGATAAAAATCTTTCTTTTCTTGGCCTGTGAACATGACCTTGGTAACTTTTGGTGAGGTGAGGAAAATAATAAAACTTCTAAACTCTATTATACGTGAGGAACTTTTTTGCTCCTTCCTTTGTCCCCTTCCTTCTTTTTCCTCTCGACGGCACAGTATTTCACTTTTATCTACAGATAGCAGGACTTTGTGTTATCTTATTTTGTTTGGGAAAAGATTCACAAGTACTATCCACCTCATGATCCCTGCAGACGGCAAGATACAGAACTCCAAGTCTGGAAACTTCACAGTGAGAAAAATGAGGTCTTACTGAAACTACCTCCTCTGTGCATTTAACTCCATTTAATTCTCTTTTTGTTTTTTGTTTTTAAAGAAAAACCTGAAAACCATTGCTAAGGGTTGTATGATGTTTCAATGCTACCAAATGTAGGACTACTGTGTGTGGATTTTATAATAGCAGTTTGTTTAACTGTTCAAGGTTACAGGGAGAAGTTAAAGAGAATTTACATTTGAAAATAGTGAATGCAAGAAAAATTGTGCTTTATTGTTGTTTGTGTGTGATGTACTTCCACAATTTAATAAACTCATAGGTCCCTTCATCACCATTCTTTGATGAAATGTGCATGATCTTAAACCAAATGATATGTATGACCTTCAGTGTAGATCGCATTGCCAAACCATCCCTGCTGCTTAACCTGTGGATATCAAACATGTGTCCCACCAAGAGGACTTTTCATTACGTAAAAAATATTATGGTAATTTTGTGGAATTAAAAGAAAAAGTTTATTGATATTCTTGATATGTTGCCACAGTTAGCTCACAAAACACAACAAAGACACTCAACACTGAACAGTTGATAGCAGCAATAAATGAAGCAATACCATAGTGAGGTTTAGCAAACTTTTTTCCAAACAAACTAGCATGAGCATGAAAGTAATACTGAGTCTGAGTTTGTGAAAACGAGCATCCTGGTGGCTTCAGAAATCCTGCAACTGAACAAGCAACAGCCTTTTTTTTTTTTTTTTTTTTTTTGCACATCTTAAGGAATCACTGTGGCAAAGAGTATTTAACAATTCTTCAGAAATCATACGAATGATGGGATGTTTATGATGTGTTTTGTTACAAAGGAACTAAGGGCCTGTCCACGCAAGAACATTGTTTTACATAAACGCACCATTTTTTGCTGATCATCAACACGGCGTGATGTTTTCCAAGCCCGACAGTTTTTTGTTTACATCGGTCCCAGAGTAGGGATAATCTAAAACGTTGACTTGGCTGTAAGGAAAAGGTCTGAGGGAAAGGATGATGTAATCATCCCTCTCCCCCCTACGATGTCACCAAATAACCACAATAATTGCGGACGACACTCTCCAGGTCGAGCTGCAGAAGCTATTGATACTAATCGGTTTAACAAGGTGATATGTTGGACTTGGTGAGTCACAGCGCTCCTAAAGGCCTGGCATATGTACGACATGCTTTTAGGCAGCGTTTTGAGCCGTGTTCATAGTGACGTGTGGACGGAACTTTTTTATAAAACACAAGGGACAAACACTATTGTTTTTGCTTGTGATGACGGGGCATAAAAAAGTGACACAACATTTTCAATTAGTATTATGCCTCAAAGTGAGAATGTTCCTGGGTGCAAATCCAGGTGGTCTTTGGGGCCTTTCTGTGACGAGTTTGTAATTCTTCCATGAGTGGTGGCCTGGACTTGATCCCGTGACATGTGGTGAGGTTGGTGGCTGGTGAGACACTGAGTCCATCAACTTCAGATTAACAATTATATTAACCAAAGAGTGGATTATGCATCCACAGTAAAAGGGTAATACCACATGATACACATTTCATTCATTCATTCAAAAAAAACATTATTATGGTCTTACCTTTAGTTAAGAATGAAGTTCATATGCCCATCCTTCTCTGCAAAAAATCTTGGTTGAAGTTAATGGAAAATTTTTTTTATCTGCTCTTAACTTGCTGATTGTAGCATAAGAATCTCTGAACTCAAAAGCGCCCCCTACCATGAGGCAGAAAACTGTCTGCCTCACCTCCTGCGTCTTTACTGCCATCGTAAGATCACCAAGCTTACAAAACAGTTTTCAATAAACATCAAATACACCAGGTGAACTGATCAAGCTAAAGGAAGTCAGGGGACATTTATTGAAATGTTTGAAGCGTGCGTTTGGTGTCATGCAGAGAGACGGTAACATGCTCTCATTGCATGACGTGCCAGCGCAGTTTGCGTGCAAATCACGATGAGGCTCAAGTGGCTGTTTAAGCATTAGGTGGCTCTTCCTCACATTTTATGAGGAAATGTGCAGATTTGGCAAATTAGAAAACAATCGTTCAAGTTAAATGGAATATAAAAGTATAGTTCGAACCATTGGATTGGTATAACTATCTAATCCATGATGATAGGCCTCCTCTGCCTCTCCTGACTGGACGTCCCCGGCTCGATCCCAGCTGACGTTGCATGAAGGCAAAATATTAACTGAACAGGTCGTAAGTTCATCAAAGCAAACACAGCAGGAGACATTCACATAGTCCCATCAACTGTTAACTTAAAATCATAAATTTTTCTTATCTTTGAACTGTGGGAGGAAACCAGAGTCCCTACAGGAAACCCAACCATACACGGACAGAAAATGCAAACTCCACAATGACAGTCCCCAAAGCCTCTAACTGGACCAGGGATCTTCCTGCTGAGATGCTGAAGTGCTAATCACTGGACCATTGTGTGGCTGTAATACATGACTGTGTCTTCCTGAGTTTAAAGAACATCAGTGAGTTAGCATTCTGTCTTCTTCCTCTGTAATCATCACATCACAAAAGCCCGCCATCACAGGCAGTCTTGATATGCAGAGGCAGTGCTGTTGAAGCTGGGTGGCGACCAAAGACATTGCCTTTAACATCTCATGTGGCTGTGCGTTTGTTTGCGTGCGAGCGCCCCGCATGTGTGTCGTTCTCTTTTTGTCGAGTTGAGAGTGATTGATTTTGAAGTGCAGAGTGTTGACAGAGTCTTCGGGTATCCCGGGAGGCAAAAGACCACAGGGGCCAAATAGAGGAGCAACCTTCACTTTCTTCTTCTACTCTTCTCCTCTCTAACCTCAGCCCTCCATCATTCCCCACGTCGTCTCCTATTCAATATAACCTTTTTTCCCCTCCCTGCTATTTTTACCCTCCTTTCTGATGGGTTTATTGATATGTGGCATTGATATTTATTACAGGCCAAAATGAGCCGCTGTCTTGCAAGTGGTGGGTGGGGATTCCTTATGTGGGTCAATATGAGACAGACATGCTGCTTGATTTGCTTTGGGGGAATTCACAGCTGCAGTAGCGTATACCTCAGAGATATAGCACATGTCAAACTCTCATCCATACTAAGAAACAAAAACAACAGAGATGTGAGATGGAAGCGTCTTGGGGAGCATCGCAGATTTTCAATATTGCTTAGAAAGAATAGCTTATTTTTACTCTCTGCAATCTGTGCACTCACCTACCACTTACTGGCCACTGCCATGTGTATTTACTGTATATAGGGACTGTGCATGTGAGGGAGAGAGGAAATAAAGAGAGTCTGTAACATGTGCAGTGTCAAATTAATCCATATGTGCTCCTTCTGGCCATATCCTATATTTGTGGCAGCCTGAAAACAATTTCAAAGGTGAACATATGGAATTTGATTTACACCGACACTTGTGTTCACAACGAAATAAAATTGATTTACTTTTTTCGCCAAATTTTCCTTCATTCTGATCTTTGGCTTGTGTTTGAGAAAAATATTTCCACAATAAAGCAAGAATCAGCTTCCAGTGGAGGACTCTTATGTCCGACTGAACCAACTCCGCTCAAGTTCAGTTTAAAAATCTTCAATTGTGCTGTGTAGTATCTCAGACCTGTTGGTTGTCACGAGAACTAAGGATAACGAAACAGAGGCAGCGACCCTCCCTGCTTCACGAGTAGTAATGTGGAGTCACCCACTCCTAGTGTTTTGGCTTTGTTTTCCCATTATGCCCTCACTGCCTGCTGGTTGGTTTAAACAAGCTGTATTCTTCTTCAGTCTTTCAATTATACCATGCCCTGTAGCAGCGCCCTGCACACACACCAAGACAGGAGCTAAAAGAGGAGCAGGAATTGATTTGAATTTGTCATCTAGTGGGTGTTTTGATGCTCCTGTGGTGTTGCTGTGTGTTGGTATTGTGACTCGCAAAGGAAAATCCAGAATGGTTTTGGGTCAGTTCAGAGCCATAATTGCTCTTTTGGACCACATGCTAACTCCTGGGTGTGTGTAAAAAGCAAACATCAATCAATAATGAAATACAGAAAACAGTTGTTTTGGGGATTAATCACTTTACAGAGATATCTTCACCTTTGGATTTTTTTTTATTTTATATCTGGAATAATCAAAAGGGGAAAATAAGGATGTTTGGCTAAGACTTACTCCTTGACCAACAAGTGAGAATTCCCACAACTTCCCGTTCAACATTTACTCTGGACCAGGGGTGGGCAACCTTTTTAATCATTGGCAGGCTGAAACAAAAGTCAATTCCTGAATGATACAAAACATGTTCCATACATGAAGGCCTCATCCAAACATATTTGCAAGATATTTTTCTTGTTATTTACAAGAGGGCTTTTCAAAGTAAGCATAGGTCCCATTTTAATACTGCTTGAAGTCACTCATTTGAAACACATTGCACTGCGAGAAAAAAAACAAAAAAACAAGTTTGCAGTGCAGCTAATATCTGAACAGCTACATGGTTAGACAACAACCAAGTGTCAGATGATTTTTTTTGCCATTGAGAATTGTTATTTTTACTAAGAAGACATGTTAAAGTAAAAATATGTATGAATTTCTGAGAGGAAAAAAAATGCCAATGCATCAAAAGACCGATATGAAACATTCACATTAAGAAGATAATTTCCTCTCCTGCCATTCATAATGGGGATAAAAGTTGAAGTCAGTATTTTTGTTTCGTTTTTTATTTAGAGAAGGATAAAATGCATCAGTCCTGTTAGATTGACTGTGAAAAGCTGGCTATGACCGCTGATCGTCAACATTAGGTCTTTGCCTGTGTGCTCATTATTATGCGGTGGTGGGCCAACTGTGGCTTATAGACTAGTGGATAAAAAAAAATTGAATATAATTGAGGAGTTTCTAAAAATTCTGAACACATAAAACATACAAATGGATTTTTTAGAATGTGATAACAATGGAAAAAGGTAAGAAAGAAATCTGGTATTACAAAGTATTTCAACTTTGATTATTCTATTTTTGATTGTCATGGTATTTAGAGTCAATTACACAAAAAAAGACAAATATTTCAATTTATGTCATAAATCTGAAGTATATGAAAGGTTTGCTCTCTTTCTGAGGAAAGTGACCTTTTCCTTTTTTTTCTTTCTTGGGATTCATCAGCACTCCTTTCAGAGATTACTCAAGCTCTAAAACCAGAACCAAAATGTACCACATTGCCACACACGTCCTCATAGTTAAATTATTCAACTTATCACCAACGTGACCTGGTCCGTGGATGAGACACATGTTGGCTGTCTTAAGTGAACAAGCTGAAGGATCAGTCACTCTCATTACTCCAGCCCTGTTCCTGAGATTGATTTTCAGGATTTTAATGTAAATGGCAATTAAATAATCAGTAACTAAATGCTGCCGTAAACATGTCGGACTCAAATATAACTGTATGGCTTCATCAACTAAACACACTATAGAATAGCTTGACTTGATAATGAAAATATTCCACTAACATAATGTGTGCAGTACAGTATCGTTCCCATTTATTTATACATGATAAAATTTAATTTGACCAGCTCTGTAAAGGTTTTCTGCAACTCAATATATAAAAACTGTTAATATGAAAATAAACATTGAGCTTTTTTTTTCTTGAGAGGCATTAGTTTCTTTATACAAATATTGAAGAAGGCATAAAGATCAAAACCTTGGCTTCAAAGCACTTGTACAACATGTGTAATAAAGTAAATTACCAGAAGGATATATCTGGTCAACAAGAAATTGCTCATCAGCTAATATTGAAATCCAATGAAATTTCTCTTCCAACTTTCAAAACGTCTCACATACTGGGCATACACACCCACCAAAGTCCTAAAAACCCCTCGACTCATTGTACAAACAAGTACTTGACACTTAAGACAAGAAGCTTTTCAGTTTTTAGGATTGTGATATTCTGAAGATCTGCTTAGCTGGGAAAACATCATCACACACCAAAATGTCTGCCCAGTTTATGAGATTATGCACGGTTTAGCTCCTCCTCCACTGCCTGGCTTCATGAGCCTCAAAAATACAGCAAACAGATAGACTTGGGCTGTAGTTGGGGAAAAAATTGCTCGATACTATAGCCAGGCCATCTTTGTAATCACATCAATGTAATTTAAATGTCTCAATCACTTGGATGATCTGCACACTATTTTTTATTTAAACAAATTCAAAAATGTTAGTTTAGAAACAATGCCAATGATAAAGTTGTATTCATTATGATTCTATTCACAATTATTGGGATCTTGAATGCTTTTGATCAGTATTGCATTAATAAATACCACATTAATCCATTTTAACTGATACATATAGAAGAACAAGAAAATAAGAATAACTTTTCTATTCATCTGTCCATCTTTTATATATAATTTATTCAGGTTTGGGAGTGGAGTGCTGAAGCAATTCTAACTTAAAACAGGGCAAAAGACAGGGTACAACCTAAAACGTAATACATATCACTGAATATGTTTTGGTGTTGGGGGAGGGGAAAGATGCAGTAATACAGAACATCTGGAAACATTTTGAAACAGTGTTCAAAATTTTAATCTGCTGTATTCTGGGTTCAAGTCACAGCATCAAAATGTGCGACACGGAGACAGAGGTGAAGAAAGCTTAGAAGTTTCGCATCATACGTTTGACCGACCCGACATTGTATCGAAGTCCAGCTGCACTGCCTCGCTCCCAAAACTTTTTAGCATCCAATGCTTTTCCACCAGCTCATCAAGCCCATATCTCCCTGTCTGCTTGCCTGCGAGTCCCACGGCAGTGAGACACGGGTCAAGTTCTCCCATTGACAGGGTGACATAAAGGCTGAAATCCCGCAACCACAAAAGCAGGCCGTCTAGACATGGCCCCTCAGTCCTGACCCCAGTTAGACCCTGTCCCCCGAGGGGCCCTATAGCACCTTTGTTTCCATGTTGATAAATTCTATTTCCTGTCATACTAGCAGGACAACAAACACCACGACATCAAAACTTTAAAACACGCACCACAGGCATGTGCACCGCAGTAAGACACTTTCAGTGCAGACAAAGGAAATAATACCAAACGACAATGTGAGACTGTTACCAATTGAATTCTGCTTACGTAGAGCCCAAATGACAGAGAATTCTGTTCCAATAAATTAAATGTAGATTTGAAAAAAAGGAAGAAAACTAATCAACTGTTCACAGTTCTGGTTTGCTTTATCTTAGTCTGAGTGATGTGAATCTGTCTGCTGTTGATTTTGTGTCACCAGGTCTAAGAGGCCATAGACACATGTCTGGATTTTTGGGCGGGGGGTTGTTGTCTGGTGATTTAGGAATGAATTATCATGTAGTCACACAGCATAAATTAACGCTGAACCTCAGACAGAGCTCACAAGAGCAGACCAATTCTTTTCAGTGTTCCAAAAGAAAAAGGTTTGGGAACGTCTCGCAGAATCTGTTACAGTTCTGCTCATGGCTAGGTGTAATGGTAATTAGCTAGTGTTTGTGCGTGTGTCTACACTGCCATTAATATGATTTTAAGTTAAGGGAAGACAAGTTTTAAAAAGTGCATGTACTCATTAATAAAAAAGCTCAGTTCTTCAGAGACAATCCAGCCAAAACATGACCAAATTAATTAAAAATAGATTAAATTCAACATGATAACTGTAAATCACCTGCAGCAGCACACTTGAAGCATCACTCGTAAATTGGTGAAATTTATATTCAAAATGCAAACGGGGAAAAAAAACAATTATTGTACGGTATTAAATTCCAAAAATGCTGTAAAAAAGAGGACTTTGACAGTGTTTTAACAACATGTGACTGTGTGTGTCATTAAACAGCACATTATAATCACACAATGAAAATAGTATGATAACCATATTTCAGTATTCACCTCACATTACATTGAGACATCATGTAATCTTGTTCTTTGTCCTCCTTTTTCTGCCACTATGTTCGCTGAGAGCCACAACATACAAACACTACCTATGTAGGGTTTTTCTCGCTTTCTGTCATTGTTCCTGTAGACTGCCCGTCCGCCTCTCGCCATCTTCTGCCTCTTCATAGACAGCTACCGAGTGTGTGAGTCATCCTCGATTACAGTAAGTATTTATAGACAGAAGAGTCAGGACCCGGCCTTGTGCGAGAAGGTCTGTGTGTGTGTGTGTGTGTGTGCGTGTGTGTGTGTGTGTGTGTGTGTGTGTGTGTGTTTTTCTCTGATGGGATGATGCAGAAGGGGAAAAAGAGAGAAAGAGAAAGTGTGTTTGTTTTTAATTGCAGCCGGGGCTGCAGCACAAGCACAAAGGTGCATCATTACTTACTTGACAGAGCTTCACAATCACAGGCCCTCCCTAATAAATACTCGTTACTAAAAACTCCAATATAAATAAAGTGAAGGTCACGTCTGAGGGAGGTGTGATCTAGTCCAGAGGTAGGTGTCGTA
>OMNM01003221.1:17829-31654 GCA_900302745.1 Parablennius parvicornis | reverse complement strand
CCAGGAGCCACTGGAGGGACGGGGCTCTGCTCAGCATCCGTTGGGCCACCAGCGGGTTGATACATGGGAACTGTGACAGGTACAATTCATCCTGAAGAGGCAAAAGGAAAGTGTGAATGATTAGTCTGAGAAAAGTTTGCGGTGCGACACTTCACTGATCTTGATGTGGCGTCATGCAGTAATACCAACACTTTCGGGTGCATCTACACTTTGTTTTTGCTGCAAGTTCAAAAATCATCGTGGGATTGAGCTTAAAGGGGTCGTATTATGCAGCTTTTCAGCTTTCACATGGGTCTCGATGGTTAAAAAATGTTGTAATAAAAGTTTATTGGCCCAGATCCAGCTTTTCCTGGGTTTTCCTCCATTAGAATATTGGATCCTAGGAGCTGCATTCAGAATCTGCTGTGTCTGTGTGAGCTGGACTGGCTCCGCCCACACCTGTCCATTATGTAAAAAGGAGGAAGCACTTCCTCTCATGGTTTCACGTGCCGGAGCAGAACTGTCTTATTGTGGGAGGAGTCAAAGGGAGGGCCTATCTTGATTGGGATTGGATAAACCCCTGATGACACTATGTAGGGTTTGATTTCTGATTGGCTCGTTGGAAACACTCTTTTTAAAAGTCTAAATATGAGTCTAATATGACTCTATTAACCATCAGGTATACAGCTTGAGGGAATCCTATTTGATTTGTGATTGTTTGAGACAGTGGAAAGCAGTCCGCCCTGCATATTTTCGTTTTCTCTTTTAAAAGCAGTTGCAACGATAAATATTTTCTAGTTGCTTTAATTTGGCTGCTATAAATTTAGGCTGGTGGAGCAAACAACTACTTCAATCTTGATAAGCTGGAGAAAGTTCAAAACATGAAAAGTAAGTCAGTAAAAAAAATGGAAGTGTCACGGAAATTAGAAGAAAGTTGACATTAGGTTGTGTCTATTAATTATATGAAGCACAAATACAACCTGCTCATGCTTCAGTTTTTCTTCCTACACATGTGCAGCTGCAGGTTTTTATTCTTCTAAAACACATTGAAATCCTGCTTCCAGCTTTTCCTTTTTTTCCCTTCTTCTTCTCAGAGGTTTGGGATGTCCACGTCACCTGTGAAGGCATCACGGTCAGCCAGTCTCTGCTCAGGTAGCTGAAAGCATCACTGTCGCTGCACGTCAGACTGCTGAAGCAGATCTGGCTGATCCACTTGGCCATTTCCAACCCGTCTGAGGCCATCAGCACCTGCAAGACAGAAGAAGACTCCTTTAAAAAAAAAATTTAAACATAATGGAGGCCCCCTGGTGGAAAGTGTTTTTCTAAAATAGTGCTGAGATTAATTGTCGATGTGGTTGGATTATTTGGCTCGTTTGTTCATTTGAGAGGTTTTCAAAGTGAGAGGATGAGCGTCGACTCAGAGCTTAAACATGAGCAATGTAAGAATTCCGGCGTGCACAGTGAGGTACATAGCTACTTAAAAAAACATTTTACAATTGTTTTGAATCTGATGTACTGTGTAGTTGTTTTTGACACATTTTCTTAGTTTTTAAATTGTAAAGCTTCTTTGAGTTTTATGAAAATTTCTGGTTGGAAAACCAGAAATCATGTTTTATATTTATTTAGTTATTCTTAGTGGGTTTTGATCCACAGACAATAAAAAATGAAGCTCCATTCCAACCAAGTAAATTCTTTGAATTGAAAATATGTTTTCAGGGGTGAAAAAAATTGATTTCCAGTAAATTCACCTCTGAAAATGTGTTTTAATTGAATTAATAATGTAATTCAAAGAATCTTGCTGGGAATCTCCAGGAAATCTCCCGAGCACTGATGAATTATTGCATTAAACCAACATTTGACTGGATGTTTTCTTGACACTTGATGGAACACGACGAGTTGGAACAGTCGGAGAAGTAAACATTATGTTGTGTGCTCTACCTTCACGTCCAGATCAAACTCAGACTTCATATTGAAGACCACCAGAGACGAATAAAGCAGCATCAAGTTGCTGAAAGCTTCGCCGTGAAACCTGTTGTCACGCACACACACAAAGTCATGGTGAGTCGTTCCGTAACATTTTTTTTTTTTTGGATGTGTGCTTATGTTGCAAGCGTATGGATGTGAAGACGGACTCTGGTCTCTGGCTGTTGGGGCAGTGCAGGATGAGCCAGCAGCAGCTGTACTGATGAGAGAGAGCGATGAGCCGCATCACCAGAGTCTCACTGACTCGCTCCCGACACAGTTCATCCTGCTCCTGCACACACACACACACACACACACAACACTCTATTCACTTTGACTGACTCAGATTCCATCGTCATGTACACCTTAGTGAAGTGTTGCAAATTTTTCGTGTGTGTGTGTCCACCTGCCTGAATGACGACGACTGTGTTTTCATCCACAGTGATCACGGTGTACTTCTCGATCCCTCCGAGCGTCTGGAGGGTTGGTGAGGAACTCCTCTCCAACACACTGATGGTGAAGCTGAAACAAACCAGACACCATCCTGCTTGAGCAACACAGTTATATTGAAGAATGTTTGATGTTAACTTAATTATATCGAGGGCAAAGACATTTGTGTGTTTGGAATGTAGTTGTTCGTGGATTTTCATTTAGAAGCTTGATTTCTGTAAATAAAACTTGTATTTCATATTTGTTAAGAGTTTTGATTTTAATCAAACTGGAGCTGATTGAGCATTAAAGGGATTCATTCTATATTTTTTCTGTTGTTGCACTCTTTAATATTCTATTGGACTTTCTTTGACTTCAAACTGTTTTCATGTGATAGATTTGAAAACTGAGCTAAAGTATCAATCATAACACTTGTGTGTGGACATGAATGATTCTCATGAATGCAGCGGTGAATCATGTAATACGTTTCTTGTTTTTAACCACAACTTCATTCCACTTACAGATTTACATTGATGGGCATCTAATTACATGATGTCATCATGACACTGACGGTCTCACTGATACATGTTGTCGTCTTTCTATAATGTGTGGATGAGTTGAAGCTCTCACTTTGACTCAAGTGACTGTAACAGCAGCGGACAGTTGAGGAGCCGCTCCTCCGTCACAAGCAGCACGTAGGGAACGTTATCCTGCAGACGCCAAGTGGTGTCGGAATCCTCTGTGGGGAAAAATACACACATTTAGAGAAGTGAAGCCGTGCACGGAGCGAGTGATCAGAGAATTGTGGAAGCAGACCGGTGTCAGATAGAGAAGTGACCCACTCCCGTTAACTCATTCAAAATGTATGAACACTGTACGCAAACATATATGAATAAAAAGCATCAATGGTGATTAAATATGTTGGATATAAATAAAGTCTCCTGATACTCATAAAAGGTACCTTTAAATAACAAAATGTGCCATTAAAATGTATTAAAATTTGCCAAATTGCCATCTATATATCTAAATATATACTGTAGGTAAAACAAGCATGGGTCTATATTCTATAGCATGGAAAAGTGACCTGTCTCAAAAAAATCACATACATACAAAGAAAATGTTTGTATCACATGTCTAATCTAAGTAATACACCTTTAGCATTGTTTAGTCTTGAAATTTAATTTTAGGAATTGAAATAAAAAGTTAATATTTCTATTTTGTATACAGAGACTTGTAAACTTCATGTGATAGGATTTAGTGGTGGCTTATTTTGAAATTGTATAAATGGAATGAAAGATCAAATAATGCATAAAAGATGTGGCTTATGACATGTAACATAATATTTATATAGAATATCTATATTAGAATATTCTTATTAGCAAAAGCTAATAGTTTCATATGAGGGATCAAGCTTTTAAAGGGCAGGTCATTTTTCCAGACGAGAAAAGTGACGCTGGCATCGGGTTTCCATGGGGTCAGAATTCTATACGACACCTGTCTCGGGGATGCAGGTGTTGAAGGCGAGGTGGCCGATGCTCCTCTCCCTGCAGACTGTGGCCCAGGGAGAGTGGCCCGGGTGGTCGTACTCCACCAGCAGAGAGAAGCAGCTCCAGGGGAAGTCCGGCCCGATGTGCCGCTCACACACCAGCGCACACACACAGGCCTGCACGCTGGTGGAACAGGATGGGAGTGTTAAGAGTCACACTGTTTAGTTCCATGACTCGACTAACTGTTATATTATGTAAGCTGGGTTTTGAATTTATGGCAAATATATATATACATGACTAACACAAAGTCTGTATTACCTGCTGACCACGCTGGCTCCATTCAGCTTCTTCATGCCCTCCTGAGGATAAACAGCAGTGACAGCAGCACCTGAATCAAACAGACACAACCTCATTCACACCCGCTGATTTTTTCTCTTGTATTATTTATAATGTCGACGAGGAAAGAATTCTGTTTTGTTCCGTTATGAGTGAATTTGCATCCGATTTGGATGATTCACTACATTGGAAATTTGCGATTTAAATTCTGTGATATCTCTAAATAATGCAATTTTATGAAATCTGCATAATATTTGTGGAGGTTCACTAATTTTTTCCTTTCCAAATTAAACACATCTGCTGACCCGGAGTGAAAGTGTAGACATATGATGTTGCAGTGGACGACGTTACAAACTGGACAAACTCTTATCTGCTCCTAAAATAACCCAGAAAGACCAAATTTTATAATCTCCCTTGTGGTTTAATGGATTATGTACATTTGATTTACATAATCATGTAATGTAATGGTATTACGTGTAAACTACACTAGGCTATAATCAACCTGTTTCCCTCTCAATACAAGTGATAACTTCAGTAATTGTAGAAAAAAGAAAAAGCTTTGTTGATTACTGTAACTAAAAGAAAAATCCCACCAAATTTTCTCACATTTTTTGGATAAAATTTGCCACAAATTAGAGCATTGTTGACTGTATTAATTCAAAGGCTGCAGAAGGAAACGGTGGCTGTTGTGTGATTAGTTTATTTTTTAAATTTTATATTTAATTGTATTTTTATTGGCTACTGTTTCCTGTTTCCGTTTAACATTTCCTTTATGTCCATACTCGTGTGAAAGATTTCTGTCACTGCTTGGGGCAGATAATAAAGTTTATCTAAGTGTCTATCAAGCAAGGCTGAAGGTTATGTGTGAGTACAATGACAAGAATAAACAAAAACAAAACAGCGTCTTACCAGTTGCTTGTTTCAAACTGGTGACGACTGCGGAGCTGCTGTCATCAGAGTCGGCCGATATTATAACAAGAATCTACACAAAGACCAGTGAAAACTTACATCTCAATTGAATGAAGCTTAAAAAAAACAAAAAAAAAAAAAAAAAAAAAAAAAAAGCTTGTCTGCACAGATATGAACGACTAACTTTCCCCGTGACGACGTGTTCGGCGTTCCTGCTCTGCAGCCGCTTGGCCAGCAGCCGCTGCAGCTCCTGCAGTTTGAGGTTTGGCTCTTCATTCCTCTGGCTGAGGAAGAAGATGATCTGCTGCCTCTTCAGCAGCCCCTGCAGACTTTTCTCTGCACAGCCCCGAGCTGCCCTGCTCAGGTAGTCTGCAGTGCACGGGGACAAAATACAACATCAGCCTGATGAACCATTTCAGGCTTATTTTGATCAGATATTCCCACAGTTCATGCTTCAGTATGTCGTGGTGTGGACAGTTGGTACTGACCCAGTGCAGTCCCGAGGTCGCACTTGAGCAGAAGCTCCTTGAACGTCACCAGAGAATGAATCAGAGTCGCCTGCTTGAGAAGCAGCTCCTGATCTAAAAGCAGCACAGTGTCACTTTCACAACTTTCAAAACAATATAGAGAGCAAAACTAAAACCAACACCCGCACCGTCTCATTTAGACGACCTTTCATACTCCTGACGGGCTCCGTGCTCCGGGCAGGACTCCTGTGGAGCGCCCGCTCCTGCTGTTTGAGGAGGAAGTGCGTTTGGTCGGGCGCCAGGCGGCTGAAGTCTCCCCCCGCCGGGATGTTGAGTCCAAGCTGTCGGGCGGAGCTCAAACAGGGCAGAGCGAAGGCCTGGAGCTCTCGGTAGGCTCGCTGCTGGCTGTCTGCAGGAAACAACGTTCACTTTCACAGCCCTGCAGACTCACTTTAAAATAAAAGTGTAGAAAGCTCTGATTGGAATTGGAGGTATATTCACATTATGGCCATGGAAAGAAACACAATTGATTGGCAAGTATAAAAATAAAAAATCTACATTTTATTAAACGGCATTTACAGGTACTTGTGTTTGGTTTTGGTTCCCTCATTACTCCAGAGAATGTGTAATTACCTGTAACAGTTCAGCCTACCACGCTCTTTGAGAACGTCAACATTCTGTGCTGGAGATGTGGTTTAACTGCACACTGTGTGGAGTGTGTCCCACCTGTGGCTTGAACCTGCACCACCGTGCTGTCGGGTCTCTCCTGGCGGTCCGACCGACATCCGAGGACTTTGCCCGTCCACGGTGGGGTCGGATCCTGCTCTCTGGTAGCTTTTCCTGATATGACTGTGCGCATGTGGCTTGGCCTCTGATCGGGTGTGTCGGCTGAAGGACGCAGCGTCTGCGGCGTCTGCCTCACAGGCCCCTCTCCTAGTGTCGGTGCAAACACGACATGACGTTGTCGGATTATTTCCAAAAGATTCAGGAATAAAACTGCAAGACCAGTATAAAGAATTAACATTGTTTCACGTGAATAAGATCCATTGATACAAAGCTGGTCTGTCAGATTCATGTCACACGCACCTCAGTTTGACCATGATGTGGAACGGACTAGTAAAATAACTGCATTATGAAAAAGACCTAAAAAAAAACCCACCAAATGTTTCCCTTAGTTTTAGTAAAAAGAAGTATACATGCAGTGTTTTGTAGGTAAATTCCTCCTCGCTTTATTTCTAATGCTAATTCTCTAGGAAAGTAGTTCTGACCTCGTCTCAAACAAACAGAGCAATGCACTCTTTTGTTTTCTTGTGTTTTCTTGTGAGGGCAAATAAAGACGAAGCTCCTGTTCAGAAGAAAGAGTATCCAGAGTACCTGTAGTGCTGGCTGAGCTGTGAGGAGTGGCAGGAACCGAGACGACGGGCTGAGATCTCAGCATCATGAAGGTGGAAACGGGGTCGTAGTCTGTCTCTGGTAGACGTCTGGTCAACGGCTTTACTCTGCCGCGATCGTAGGTGTTGGTCGTGGTGGAGCCGGCCTGAACAGAGAGGTGGGCGCTCCGCTCTCGCCTCCCGTCGTCTCCGGTTCTGTTGGTGACGTCTGTCGGAGCAAAAGGTCGGAGAGGAGCGACCGAAGACTTCTCATCTGAGACGGCGGCGCTGCTCGAAGACGCAGGTGTTACGTCTGCGTTGTTTGTGTTGACAGCGTTAACGTGAGAGGTGTTTCTGTCTCTTTGGAGGTCGGTTTTGTCTGAGGGATTCAGTTTCACGATGAAATCTGGAACCAGAGAGAAAACAGAGAAACGGTTATAGATGAGCATGAAGTTTGAACTGGAAAAAGGCAAAATGTTTCATCAGTTATATCTGTACAATGTTAGAAAAACAAATGTTACGTCACAATGTTAATCTTCGACGGATAAAAGCAGCTTTATACAGGTTATGTTCATTTCACTTTCAGTGTGATGCGTGAGGCTCTAACAGATTCAGGACATTCAGGATTATATCAAACAATAAAAACGGAAGAAAACGACGTTTAACTTGATCTGGAAGAGACATACAGCGCAAAAAGTGAATCTGTACACATTCTGACTCGTTTCTACTCCTCTGGAGCTGCAAAACACATTCAAATATGAAGAATAATGATCACACAGCTTAATAAGCTACTTCTGTACGCATAAACACTATATCCTATGTTCTATTTGTGAAATTTCACAACTAAAATTCAGAATAAATTTTTGTGTTTCAAATTTTGTAGATATTTTTAGCTGTTTTAATGTTTAGAACAAAAAATAAATAAAAAAGAATGTTAGCCGTTCTAACGGTTTGACCCATTTTTGCTCTGTTTCAAACAGTTTGTCAATTATTTGATTCTTGATTTCTCTGAATTTCCTTCTGTTTTAGTTGTTTACATTTTTTTGGGGGGGCCGTTTTAGCAGTTTTTGGCTTGAGAATATTTTTGAAAATACTGTAAGTCAGGTACGCAAATAAGATAAAATAGAAATATAATAACAACATGATGAAAATGTAATTACATATAATTTTGTGAAACCTTATGAGAGCCAATACAGGCACACTAAAGAGCCACATGTGGCTCTAGAGCTTTGGAGTGTGTATTTATATGAAGAAATGACATATTTTAACAACTATAAAAAAAAAAAAAAGGCACTTAATACAGTCAGAAAAATCTCTTTAACCCCAATTCATCACGAGCCACCAATAGGTGAGGCAGCTCCAGTGCTTTTACCAAACGCTCAGTGCAAACATGCGACACCTACCCGCCACACGCTCCAGACAAAGTTTTGTGAAGACCTCCAGCCGTTCTTCACTCTTCTGGTTCGACTCCGACCTCATGCTCTCCGTGAACACACGGCCACGCCACAAACCCTCCCGGAGCTCCCCCGTCGCCATCTGTGACAGAAGGTCGTCTCCAGTGTGCCTCAAACTCTGTTTCTCCAATTGAAACGCCGTCAAGGCTTCACACATCGGCTGGAAGTCCACTGCTGGTTCACAGTTTTCAGGCTCTGAGAGATAAAACAGAAATCTTAAAAAAAACAAACAAAAAAAAAAACAGTTGCTAGGGAAACCTTTGTTTTGGTCTCATAAAGAATGATGTGGCATTTTGTAGTCTGAGTTTCCAGGATGACCTGTGTCAGCACTTTTGGAGCCTCTGTGCTACTTTTGGTGACCTTGAGAGTCTGGAGTGCAGGGAAAAGGTGGATCTTTAAGAAGGTGCAGTCCGACTTCACAGTTAGAGAAACTCCTGAACACTCATCCAAACGTTGTACTGTGACACTGTCTCTTCCTGCAAGAATAATGTAATAACATTTTCTTCAACTTTTTAAATCACTCTGATTCCTGTTTTTTCTGTCTCCCTGAAGTTTCCTTCTTTAAACAGGAAACGGTGTGTTGGGTTTAGTGTGACACAATCAGGGGTTACTCCAAGTCTTTAAACTGTTCATACAAGTCACAAATTTTTAAACTGAACTAAAACAAACACACACAAGACAATGTTAATAATTAAAGTAAACATGAATCTAAGATTAATAATTGTGATTAACAGTGAATTTCTGCAGGTACAATATAATAATTATTTAATTGTAATCAATTATAATTAGTGAAAAGCCAGTTAACTATCAAACTGCAACTCAGCTGCATGATGTACTTAAACCCTGCTGCTTAGTAAAAAGCCTGTTTATTAAAACCTTTGTTTATAGTGTAGATCAACCGTCAGATTTCTACATTCGTTCTTTTTAAATCTTCCTCTGAAGTCACCGAGGAAATCAGAACAAGCTCGATGAGTTATAAAAGTGTGGATGCAGCAACGTGAAGTGTTTGATACACAGGACGCACAGTGACATCTAGTGGTCTACAAATCTCACTGCAGGCTGGAAATAGCAACAACTCAACAGGTTTCAATTGAGCTGTAATATCAGAAGAGATGCTACTCACATGACCTAATCCTACTCACATGACCTAATCCTGATAAAGTCAAGTGATACAAACCTTTTCAGAAAGCTCTACATATAAACCAAACAGCTATTCTAACCAGCTGCCTGGTCTTGTACACGCCTCCTTTGGAGCCTGACAAGCTGTGATACTCTGAAATCTGACATCTTTCAAGAGCCCGGTTTTCCTTCCTTGGACTTATTTTGACAGATAAACGCCCCACAAAAGCTGCTGCATCGGAAATGGTCTGACTCAGACTCGACACCTTAAAAATGTGTCTGCTTTTCTTCTTTTAGCATGTTAACTTTGAAACCAAAAATGTTTATTCACGCCCAACCACAGACCGCTGCCATGATAAAGGGATCTTAATCCGTCCAACTCTCGGTGCTCATAACACTATGGCTGATGTGAGCAGACAATAAATCAGGTAAAAATACAAATACGTGTCCAGTATCCTCACAAGATCAGAGAATGTAAAGCCTGAATATCGTTTAGAAAAAATATTTCTTGTATCTTTTGTCTTTGTAGCAGGTTAAAATGTTAAAAAAAAAAAAAAAAAAAGATTTCTGAGCCGGCCTGAATGTCTTAATCTCCCATCTATCAGCAGATCATTCACACTGAGTGAAACGCTTCCTGTTCATTAAAGAGCAAATCGATCGTCGTGTGCGAAAGTTACCTGCTAAGAGAAATCGCACTACAAAGTCTGGATGTTTCTCTGCTCTCCAAAGCGCCGCCTGCATCTCCTCCTGAGTTCTCGCTGACATCAAAGATCTGCGTGACAGTCAAGAGCGTTTTAACTCACAGACGTCACTTTCTAGAAGTTTAACCGTCAACGTACTGCACAGGTTTCAGATCGACTGTCAATAAGACTCAATTAAAAGAAATGTAATTTCCCTGAAATATAAAAAACAATGATTTATTAGTTTACGTGGTTGAGTCTAGAAAAGTTGTTGAAAGTAATCTTTGTTGTTTTGTTGAAATAAATAGGCATGAACTGGGAGAGCGGTGAGGTGTGCATGAGATGTTCTCTTTGAACACGTTTGATGCAGAGTTTACAAAATGTTTTAATAAAATGATGCTTTTCACATTTCTCTGTATTTATTATATCTCCTGACCTGAGACGTGAGGCAGAGCCTAGGTCTGACCGTTACATTAGACACGTCAAAGAGAGGCAAAATAAGACGATTTCCTTGACGTTGTGTCTATATTTACTTCTCATTTGAGCGTGTGTGTGCTCAGTCAGGCATGTTAGACAAAGTAAATACGTGTGAGTGTTGGATTATAAGTGTGATGACGGTGTTGTCACTCACTGTGGACGAGCAGCAGGCAGCTGTTCATTCTGCAGCTCAGCGGTGGACAAACAGACGTGGCTTAGACTCTTCCTTAAAGTCGGGCTAAAAGTCACATCCAGCTCCATCTCAGGAAGAAGCTTCACGCGCTCTTAAAGAGACATTCAAAATGACTCAGTACATTTGTTACAGGTATAAAAGATGTGTAACGTCAACACGTACCTGCCAAATCAGTCGGGTCTCTTTTCTCTGAGCACTCTTCACCGACGTCTTCTGGTGCCACGTACTTTGAAATCCACCCCAATGAAACATTTGAAAAAGAAGCTAAAGAAAACAAAACACATCCGATTTATTTTTTTTTTGTTTCCTTGCGGGAGTTTTGATCATTTTCTTGTCATGTCTTTACCTTGAAGCTCCTCCAGAACTTGACGCGGCTCATCCAGCAGTTCAGGTGAAACATTATCGTGATGGCAGACGCTTGAAGGGCTGAAACAGTTTTCTGTGTTCGGCTGAAGAGTTTCCAAGACGTCAGGGAGCAGCAGCGACTACAGACCAAGGTCACCGATAAAGATCAGCATCAGAGAGATCAAACAAATCTGACACGATTCCGCTTTACTCACTTCTTTACTCATGAGCGGCTCTTTGACAAACTCTTGACGAAAATGAGCGCAGGCCTCAGCGCGAGTGCTGTCCACTTCTGCAGGTTTGTCATACGATTCACAGCGCTGGAAAAAGCTGGGAAAACAGCAGGATGGACGTGGTGGTTAAGTGGACGGTTAAAGAAATAGGAAAGGTGTAAATATCAATAAAAAGGCAGCACCTGAACACAGCGTCGTCAGAGACGGAGCCTCCTGTTGAGCCGAGCAGAGGGTCGGCCACAGGTAGAATCCTCAGTCGGGACAGTTTGGTTTTCAGTGTCGGTAAATGTCTCCTAAACTGTGCCAGGTGATCGACAGGCAAGATCTCTTCTGGCAAGAAGAGGTCTTTAAACACAAGCAGACAGGTTTTTTTTTTATAAAGCAAAGCTGGTTTTTCTCAGCCTGATCTGAAGCTAATAATGTCTTCCAGTAATCTGACAATGACTTACCTTCAGTCTGAGTTTCAGGTGTGCACTTTACAAAAGACTCTTGGCATGAATCAGAAGTGTGAGACTCCTCAAAAAGATACTCGTCCAGGTCCGAACCCATCAGGGAGTCAGGATTAGAGCTGGGTATTAGCTCTGCGTCATTCCACACAATAAATCTGAAACACCCAAAGTATTTATCACAACTTTCCACAAATGCAAAAGTCATGAAAACATAGTTTTTATAAGTTACGGCACCTTTCGAGTGAGAAACCTGGCTGTTTTGATTCGTCCAAATCCTCAAATGGAGGGCTGCCGGGTGAAAGCTTGCAGGCAGAGAACACGTTTTCTATATAACACATAACACACTTCAGTATTGTAATCAATGCAGGCATTACTCATTAATATTACTATTATTACCCCATCAGCATTGAAGAGGAACATCTTAAAAAATGTAACTATCTCAGTGAGCCACCTGTGTTCTCTGCAGGGATTGTAATGTTGTCTTTCCCACCAGAACACCGCAAAAATAATGTTTTTTTATTACTAAGGGTTTTATTTATTAAAAGTAGTGGTCTGCATCCTGTTAAATATCTTTCAATATGTATATTACTTGTTGCTTGCTGATGTTGCGGTAAACTGCAGCATTATTATCAGTCCGTAAAGTTAAGCAGTGTGTCTTGTGTTGCAGGAGTTGAATCTATGTCGTTTTTCTTTTCTTTGGTTATTTACAGCAGTTGTGGGACTTTGTGTGATTACGATGTGCTGTTTATTACGTGGGTGGAGCAGTGGTTTCCACTCTCACTTCACAGGGGTTCAAATACTGCCCGGGGACCTTTCTGTGTGGAGTTGGCATGTTCTCAACGTGTGTGTGCGTGGGCTTTCTACAGGTACTTTCCTCCTACAGTCCAAAAAGATGCATGCCTGGAATATGAGAATAATCAGCAGGGGCTGATTTTGATCCTGGAGCTGCATGTTTGACAGCCATACCTCGGACCCATGGAGTCCTATAGGCCTCTTCCTGCAGCTTCCCACTGTGAGGGTACTGATCATCTGGGAGGTGAGGGGTGGGCAGTCCCAGCAGGCCCACCGTCCTATTCAGCCGGGTGCTGCTCTGATGTAGAAATAAATAATAAGGGGAAACAGTTTAATGAGATAAAATCAAAAACGATCATTTAGTGTAAAATACCTCAAAGACATAAGCTTCAAAAGCTTCATATCCTCCAGCAGGGAAAAGTACAGGCGAGGCACTGATTTCCTCCTCAGACCTGGAAACACACAAACACATCAATACCGACGTTAGAATTACATTTTAAGGGCACTTTTACTGATTATCTCATCAAATTACCCATTTGATGACATCTTTGAAAATAAATGTGTCAAAATCGATGTCGCGTTAGCATATTTAGCTAGCTAATAGCGTTCCACGTTAGCTAAATAAAGCAAAATAAAGTTTTTAAACAACATTTAACTCCGTCATTAAAACCCGAAGAATAACACTGGAAGACATTAAAGTGTGAAAAAAGTCCTATTTTGTTGGTTAGATATTTTACTTACAACATGACGGTGACTGTTTTATTCTATAATGAAGCGGTCATAAATGTAAAGGCTTGCGCATGCGCACTGGTAGGTATAAGTAAATAAATAAATAAATAAATAAATAAATAAATAAATAAATAAATAAATAAATAAATAAATAAGGAGATAAAGATGATGTCATATCTACATGAACTTGCGTATCAAGTTAAATATTACCATTACAAGTTTTACTTTCTAAAAAAAAAAAGAAATCAAACTATTGTAATGTGGCATGTATTATTGTCCCCATATATATTGAGATTGTTATAGACAATAATTTAATCATAAAGAAAGATTTTTGCACTGATAATACAGTTTTGAATACTGTATACAAAATTAGAATTAATATAGAAGGAAAAACATGTAGCATAAATAACAGAAT
>OMNM01003218.1:0-10257 GCA_900302745.1 Parablennius parvicornis | reverse complement strand
GCATTGAAAATGTATCTCAATACATTGGAATGTATCATAGGTAGTTTTCCTATTTCTTTTAAAGAGGCTATACGTCAAAATTATAAAACTGCTTGACTTTTTAAATTGGAAGTTGAATGCACAAATAATGGAAAAAATAATTATATTCTTTGTTTTAGATGCTTGCGTATGCCCAATTGATCAAGTGATGAATTCATTGTCATTTTAATGCTAAATGAAAAGTAAATTAATTCAAACACAAAAACAATGTCACCAAGTCCCAGATGAAACAATTCATCAAAATGCATGTAGAGCTGCAGTATCTTTGTAACGGAATACAGACATAAGTGGGTTTTAAAAGGAAGCTCCTGTGACTCTAGTCTTCACTCATGTGCTCAGCTGTAGCTGAAATAGCTTTCCTTTTACGTGAGCTCTGAACTGAGGGTGAACCTGGGATTTTTTTTCTCCAGTTCCATTTATAACAGGCCTCTTCGATGGCATGCTGGGGTACTTGCCAAATTTCTCTTGGCAGCTGATGTGAAGGACACAAAAGACACATAAAGAAAGCAAACACGATGTGGGTCAAATCTCAATAACAAATGTTGCCTGAAGACATCAACAGCCCAGACAGAAAGTGATAGAGAAGTCTGTCTGTCTCATTTTCAGACAAGAAACTGAGTAACCTCGTGTGTGTCCACTTCATCTCCGAGCATTCACCGGGTAAACATGGATACTTCTGCAATTTGTGGGCAAACCATTCAAAACACCTTAGCAACAGTTAAAATCATTGCGGTCCCGATTGTCAGCTGGTGACTTTCCAGTCCGCCAATGGGCTTCCTTTGCCGCAAAGGGGAGGAGGCAGCCAAACGCAAATAAAGCAGAGATTCGAACAAAGGGCTGGGTTTTTCAGAAATATTACGTCTTCTTAGCTGGACTATCAGTATTCCCTCCACACACACAGCTATCACACTCCACACTCATCGAGATCCCTATTCAGGCACACATGTAATTATAGCGTCACTTAACAGGCACAAACCACACCCCATGAACGAGCGCAGCCATGCTCAACAATCATCGGCTGCATGGAAGCTTTTCTCTGGCCTGGTCAGCAGATCAATACAAAGCCATTCTTTCTATTCACCATACCCTGTAATGCCATCGTTTCATGAAAATCACAAGTATATACTGTATGTTGCAAAACACATTTGTGGTTGGTCAGGTGTAACAGTTTATCAGACACCCCCCCCATCCAATTTTTCACATCATGAATTTATTCTGAGTGGCATAATTTCTCTTCTCTTGATGTGGAGGTTCACTCAGTACTTGAAAGGTGAACAGTCTGCAAAGCAGGAATGGGATTATAATAACTTCTGGATTTTCCGTCATCAGACTTCAAGAGGATTCTGAGTTTCGCTTCAAGTTAATTAATGTGTGGAAATTAAAAAAATGAAATAAAAGACTTATCAAAAACATACAAGACTCCGGCAATTTAGCATATTTAATAAGGAGACTGACTTCTTCTGTGTCTGGTTGGTGCTATATGAATACATTTTCTTTGCTTTGGAACACATCAGTCAACCAAAGCTCAATAAACAGCTCGGATTAAAAAATCTGATAGTTTGACAGGAGTAATAAATATAGATTGATATCAATAAATATTGGGTTTAAGCCATACCAGCAATATGAATATTGGTATCAACTAAAATGAGCATATCCGTGCATCCCTAATCTGGATATTAGTCGTATTTTTAATTCTTTGCGGAATCCAAACTGTAGCAGATCATTTGGCATTTAAAAGACGAAGAGCAGTAGATACATATTTTTCCTTAGACACCAAATATAAGCCAAACTCACTTTTTCAGACCTATTTCCCAGGAAAGCCCCTCGTCCTACCAATAATAATAAAGTAATTGACAAAAAGGGGTTTTGTTACTTCAATGAAATATAATGGAGTTTGTAACTATATTTTATAGCAATCGCTATAACAGTAGCAGTACAGCATATGTAACCAAATGTAGATTCTAACTATATTTTACCTTTTAGACAAACAAGCTCATATATATAAATCAAATATAAATCATATTAATCAACCAAACCATAAATAAACAAAATGAAGATTCATGTGAACATTGTAAACTGGAAACTAATACCTTTGAAATGGTTAAAAATGTTATTTGCTAAGCAGAACACACCATATCACATTATAGATTTCATTATTCATTTTATTCTTTAGATCAAGAAACAAGCCCTGTCTTTTGTTAAACCTTCAGCCACATGAGGCTAATTGTTGTGGTGCTATATGTGACTGGAACATGGCTGAGCAGAGCAATTAAAGCTGTTTCATCAATCTCTGACCGTAAAGAGTTAAGTTTCATGTCCTCCTGCTGCACATGTAAAGCTCTGATTCATAGATTAACATTCTCTAGAACAGTACAGTAAGATTACCAAAGAACATGCCTCATATGTGGTGATATTCAAAGAGCGTTAGTAAACACGTTGGTAAAACTTGACCCAGACGTATCATGTTCTGTGCTCTTGGCTCCAAGCAACGTAATGTACAATCTGAGACTGAGCTTACACAGCATTACTCAATAACTTCATCCTATTTGGTGGTGCTGTACTCTTTGTCTCACGCTAGCTGTAGGCCGGTAGCTTGTGCAGTTAAATGAAGAGGCTCCCCTCCCGGGAGAGGCTGTGTGTGGGCTGATGGCTGTAACAGGTCACAGTCCAACTCTTCCACCCACAGGATCCATCCTCTTAATTTTTCCTGAGAATAACAGTAAATGCGATGCGCCGAGAAGACAAGTCTGACTGTAAGTTCTGAGGGAATCTCTCGAAAGAGGAAGTTACACAACTGCGACTCAAGAAGACACAAAGGGTTTAGTATTTTACATTAAACACAGAAACTTCATTCATTCATTCATTCATTCATTCATCAGATGAGATGTAATATCATCCCTTTTTTTGTCAGAGAGGTTTATTTTCTCAGTTTCAGAGTGAAATCTGTCCATCCTTTTTTTAAACATTCCTGAGGAGGCAGAAACTTAAAATGACTCCTTCCGGGCAATTACAGTTTTTCTTTCACAAGACGTTATAAAACAGTTTTATAAAACTGAGGCTCAAAATACCAAGCTAATCACATGCACAGCCCTGTATCCTCCAAAACCTCTGATCGGGCTAATCAAATATGCTACCCTCTACCTTCTGAATCCTAATCCCTCTTAGTGAGGATGTAGGAAACGTGCCACCTGCTTCCAATCATAGAGCTCGAGGCCTGACTGCCCTTGTGACACCATGCTGGCCCTAATCTCATGAACAAATGCTTAGCTGGAGATACCACTGCTGGATCTAGACGACCACTGCATGCACATTTCCACCATAGGCTTTTTTTTTCTTTTTTTTTTTTAAGAGAGGCTGATATTTAAATTAAAACAAAAAACAACAAAAAACAACAAAAAAACAAACAAATACAACTTGTTTGCTGTGATAGGCAGGATCAGGAACAATTATATTTGTTTTGGTCTCATAAGATCCAGTGGGACATGAAGAATAGCAAAAGATTTGCCGAAGCAGTAACGATTCAGCTTTTTCCTTTTTCAACTAAAAAAGAAAATAGCAAGACTATTCCTGTGGGACTGTAGCTTGTGTGGTAGAGAGGGTCACCTTATGATCAAAGATATTTAATCAATATATAATATTGATTGGTCAGAGAATGAAATTAAAAACACTAAGACACTTCCTCAAATCTAGAGTGATCTGGGAAACTGCACCGTAAAAGTGCTTCGTTTGTATGTGTCTGAATTGGCTTCACTGTAATGTTTTACAAATCTGAGGTCAGAGTGACAATCTGATGCAGCATCAGTGAAGAAAGGTTGGAAACCACTGCTTCACACTCGTTTCTGGAATAGGGCTGAGTCAGACTGGAGTACAGATAAGAAGTGGACCACATAATGTCCATGTGACTCATTGTCTTGAACTTTCCTGAGAAATGTTGTTGCCGTATTATATTCAGAATAACATGGGAAGTTTAAACAAGGATGGAGACGTCGGGCTGCATTAGCATCCAGACAGAGTCTGAACCCAGAGGACTCCGCAGTGCCGAGAAAAATCAGTCATTAAATTTGCAGCCGTTCTGAAGCTCTTCTGTCTGCTTATGGGATGTGTGTGTCTGTGAGTGTGTGTGTGTGTGTGTGTGTGTGTGTGTGTGAGGGGGGGGGTGTTGCCTTTTTTAACCAGTGATGCTTTTAGTGGTGGAGGTTCAGGTTTCTGACTCACCTCAGGTATTAAGAGTTGGCTCCACTTCCAGAAACAATGGAACAAGATGGTAGACGATCACCTCTTTCAATCGACACATATTTGTTAGCCTGTTAGTTTGAGTATAACACCTACAATAGATGTAGGATTGAAATCAGCACTATCAGACTTTTAAATACTGGTGGATTTGTAGACTACACATCAAGCAGCATTAGTAGGATACATATATCACCACAACTGCACTAACACTTTAAATATGTGTTAAAGAGTGAAGTGTGAAAGACACAGCGTCCCCAGTTTTACTTGCGAAAGCGTGTAACTGCCTCTTTTAAATTAATATTATTCATTTTATAGCATACAATAGAAGGAACTGTGCTATAAATAAAGATTATTCAGTGGACGTCCCTGCAATGTTATGACATGAAAACTATCTCATTAATAAAAATGAAACTATCCATACTAATAGGGACATTTTGCTCTTAATTTTTCAAATAAATATATTGGGATTTCCCATCAAAATCAATATTATATATTAAGAAAACATATGGTGTAAAAACATATAGGATATCTTCCAGGTAGATCAGTCAACTGTATAACAATATAATTTAATATAACTTTATTTTAATGTGATATGATGATAACTGTTAGTCGAATTTCAGTTCAAAGTGAAAAACATGTTTTTCCCCAAGAGTCAAAGCCATGTTGTTCAGTTTCTTCTTCAAAGATGAATGAAACCACAATACTTGTCAAACAAATTGTTGTGACCTAACTATTTATTTGGATTACTTGTTGTGTCAGTCGTTATTGTGAGAAAAACAAACGCTTTGTCTCCAAGTTGCCACTGAATTTGTGATTACAGTCGCTCCCGCTTGCAAATGTTCACGTTTAACATCGACTTTATTTACAGCTTCTTTGTTCATCCAGTGTAAACAAAAGATTATTATTGTTTCTCGTTACAAGAGCCCTTCCCCCAGCTGCCTTTTGTCTCCAAGAGCCCCTTCGTTTTGTCGAGAGAAGCCTTCAATAGGAGCCCGGCTGGCCTGCCCCCTCTACCGCCTCAAAGCCGGTTGCAGATGAAAAATTTATGACTGTATGCCTATTTCATTTGAAGTGCTGCTGTTCTTCTGATGCTGCCCCCACTGATGGCGGCTGCATCTGCAGTCTTCATTCGACCAGCGCTTTTCCTCACAGCAGGGGGGGCAAATCAGGGGAGAAGAGGGTGGGATGGGGTCCCAGGTTTTACACTACTTCACAAATCAAGGACAATATTTTTCCTGCCTCTGGGTAATTACATGACATCATTTAGCTGCTTTTAAAAAGAACCGACCACAAAGAATAACCTACCAGTATTGAAATGTGTCGGCTTTATTTTTTTTTTCTGTTCTTAGTATTTATTTTTTATTGTACAATTTGAAAAAAAAAACAACAAAAAACAACATTATTTCTGTGAAATTATCTAACAACATGTTATGGTTGGAAATTCCTTCATATGACAGGAAGATATATGTAAATTATTGATGAATCACTCTCTTATGTCACGTGCTCAGTTTTATAATGTGTGATACATTTGTTAGATGTGATACCAGTATCGATAATTTATTACGTCCACAGTGATTTTCCTTTTTAATCAAAGCATGCATTTGCTTTGAAATGTTTTGAGCTATGACCAAAAATAAAACATTCCTTCAATAATGTTCATTACGAAGTCACATATAATTCCAGTGAATTGTTCATTTCCTTAGAAAGAAACATTACAAAAAAATGTTTTCAATCCACCTGTGAAAAGATTTCACTTTTATCATATTTTACAATTTAAAAGCCACATGAATCACTAACTGCTATATGATTGATTATAAATATAGAAATTTAATCTTCTTCTCTTAATAAAGTAATTGTAGCAGAATATGATTAACCAATATTTTGTTTTACATTTTCTGATCTGGCTCATGTAATTCATATCGTATTTCCTCATCTTCAAATATATAAAACATTTAACTCTTTATGGGGCAAATGAAACATTCAAACACAGGGTGCTATTTAAAAGTATTTGGAAATTTATATTCCATTAGCTTTGTGCC
This sequence comes from Parablennius parvicornis, assembly GCA_900302745.1. Lineage (NCBI taxonomy): Eukaryota > Metazoa > Chordata > Actinopteri > Blenniiformes > Blenniidae > Parablennius > Parablennius parvicornis. Next base: position 3,946 of record OMNM01003218.1, on the reverse strand, counting down.
TTTTTGAAATTACCACGGAGAAAAAAAAATTATGTAATTCACACATTCTGTTAGGAGATTGTTAAAATTATGGGAAACATTTCAGTGGATGTCTGTTACACAATAATTGTTTCACATCTATTTTTAAAGACTTTCCACAAGTAACACTAATCTTAATGTTTAAGCACAACGACTGGATTCTTTGCTAGCTTTGTTAACATAGAATAAATGTGAATACAGATATGATGATAATGTTGTGTGAGCCTTTTTTTAATCACCATGCACAACAACAATCACAACCTCAGCGCCAGAGCTAAATGTGGGCGACTTCTCTGAACCATTTCGTCCTCTACATCCGAAACAACATGAAAAAATATCACACATTTGTCTAAATGGCTGTTAAAATGTGCGAAAAGAGGAAATGCTGTTACAATATGTTGAGGAGAGAATAAATAACACCTTATGAACCAATGATCATTCACAGACATGTTCACAGTAGCAAAACAAGAGATTTATGCTCTCCTCAGCAGGTCACACTGCACATTGAAGTGATAAATAATCCAGATTTGACTTTATACCAGAAAGATTCCTGTGGAAAGATTCCTGTGTTCAAAGACCTTGGCAAAGTCAGCTCTCATGCATCAGGTCACAATAGTTCCTAAGCAACAGGTAATTTCCCCAACACGCACGGTTGAATGTGCAGCAGCAGCTTTTCATAGCGGGGCTTCGAGCCAATTCAGAGTCACATCAGATGGCAACCTTGAGGTGCACAATGCCGCTGAAGGCCCGGGTCAAAGTGAGGGAGGGGGGCTCGGTGTCACACTTGTCACTGGAATAATTAGTTAAGCACAATGAAGCAGCATTCGTCTCCAGCAGTAATGTCTTGTTCAGCGCCGCATGCAACGAAATTCCCCTGCACAACCTGCAGTTTCCAGGCACACGCTCAGGTTTCTCAGTATAAACAGATGAGAAGAAAACTGAGCCGTCACAAAGTGGCCGAGCCCATCAACCTTTCCAGATTACCAAATATTAAGACCAAACTTCACGTCTGATCTCAACCTTGGATAATTTAAAACGGAAAAGATAGTTGTGTACAGTTAGTACAGTAACATTACACCTGATATAATAATGCAGTGAATTGATTTGCTGTTCATGAATTTATTAGTAGTATCAAATTCATTTAAACTGAATGAAATCATTCCAAAAATACATTTACTATGGTTATTATTTGCAAGCAAAGAAGACATGCCTACGCTCACTCCATTCTACATATTCATCTCAAAGATTGGCAAAACTGCAGCTTAAAAAAATAAATCTTAAGAGCAATTATTTGTCAGGGGTCCACATAATAGACTGTACTAGAAGGGTTATTTAATTTTTCTAAAGGAAGGGGGACCAAAGCCCCCCTGTGCCCTACTGATATCTCTTCTTATGAGTTGCAAAAACAAATGATTGGAAGAATCTGACATCCAATCAATGCATCTGTTCTTCTGTGAATAAGTTTTATCACATAGTGGCAAAAACACCTCTCTCTCGCAGTGATTTCCTCTCCAGAAGACTGGAAAAAAACACATTTATATTTTAAAATCTATAATTAGTGCTGCCAACTCTAATATGACGCTATATGCTAAGATCGCGCCACACCTCGTGTCAAGCTAAGTAAAATATTATGGTTGATGGTGAGAATTTGACAATACTTTTTATGTTAATGTCATATATTGGAAATATATAGCATTTTCAGAGAAGTACAAGTTAGATACTTCCCTTTGACCTTTCAGAATGACGTGGGTATCTATACAGGGCAAAAACATGTGCTTCAGGTCCATGGCAAGTCTGAATCCACAGTGATCTACAATCAGATGAAGCTGTAAAAAAATAGATAAAAAAAAAGAAAAAATTTAACCAGCAATGCTCATATATGACAGATATATCTGTTACACTCGCAGTTGTTCACTATAGCTTGTTTATGATTCATCCTGGCCTTCAATAAATTCACAAGAGGTGCTAAAAATGTGTACTAAAATATACACTACTTTAAATTGTTGGTTTTTTTTTTTCATGATTTCTCACAACATGATACAGGAAATACAGTGCACTGCAGTAGTCTCTAACGTTCGTCCCTCAACGGACCCGAATGTATTGATTATTTCATCACTAAGCTTCTAATAAACAACTCTGTAAAAGAAGCCCATGATTGCAATCAGGCGTGATGCAGCAGGGTTAAATCTGAAACCTACAGGATTTTAGGCCTCCAGCACGCATTGATGGAAACACATGTCATACCGGACACGTCCCCTCCCCAACCCATCACAAACATCCCCACTGAGATTCTTCACATATCACACCCAGGATGTGTTTACCTTCCAAAACACAACAACTTGGTGTTTTTCTCTTGTTTCATATGTCACTACTTTATCAACTTACTGATAAATGTTTGAACCAGTTCCATGCAATTGATTGACCTCGCAAAAGGTACAGATTTTAAAACACAAACAAGTGAATCAGTACCAGGAAACAGACAGAAGGTTTTGCCATTGAAAGCTCCTTTATGAAAATCATTTAGACATGCAGAATTTCATAATTTAAAATAGTAAACAATAAAGTAATATAAGCAGTACTACAGTCTGCAATTAGACTGGACTATGGGAAATGAGATTTCAATTCAAATTAATTTAATAGCATTTTTTTGAGGGATTTGCCTTATTGTGTCTGTTATAATACTATTTATATATGAGCATGGTATAATCATAATGAAAGCATCCAGTATAAAGGCCTATTTAGACTGACTGATTTTTATATGTCAGAGCTTTAATAGTAAAATTATTGCCTTGGTTGTAAAGATTTGACACAAACATAAGCTTTGTGCTGCAGCAGACAGACGCCATCACACCACTAACACAACCTCATGGGACCCCAGTTGAGTCAATAATTCAGAGCAGGGAGAGAAATTTTCTAAGGAGGGAGAAAGATAGTGGACAGGGAAGGAAAAAAAATAAAGGCAGCAAAGAGTAGATATGGAGGCTAACTCCTGTTTGTCTGCTCGTGACCCAGAGCAATAACATGTCAGCAGAGGCTTTTAGGGATTCTACCTGTCAATCAAGAAGACAGTGAGTGCACAGGAGCAGTCAATGTGGACTGCAGGAAAATAGCCATTTTCTCCAGGTTTCTGTGGCTGCTATTTCATCACAGAAATATATGTTATGTGAGCTAATGTGTGAGAGAGAATGAATGTTACAGATAAAAAAGAGCAGCATAGTCTGGAGTGAACAATAGAGCTGTGGAGCATTGATCAGATGCAAATCACTGCAGAGAACATTTGCATGAGCTGCAGTTAGCAGCTAATGACAGTATGAGCAATGATGTACGATATTAAACTGCATGAATGCATGTGTCACTGACAGCCACATTAACAGATATATAGATGATGATCTTTGGGTCTAAATCAAACTCTTTCTGCTGATATAATGAATTTGACTAGGGGCAAAAACTACTTAAATGACTCTGAAGTGAAGGAATATATTGTTATTGTGCAAAAAAAAAAAAAAAGCTTTATATTGAGATAAGTTAATAATTAAGATGAGCCTGAAACGTCCTTCTTTGATGATTATGATTTCAGGGAACCTTAAAGCAAACAATTAAACCCACAGAAATACTCTGCTCTATAATTATATTATATTTTGCTGTTATGTTTCTCATTTTATATTTTAATCTGAAGCAGCACCTTCTCCTACAATTGTTTTCATACTCGCATTGATGCAAAATTCAGCCGCGGCATGAACCCCTGACATACACCTCTTACGTTATGACTAAGAAAATCACAAAAAGATACTATCGAATAGATGTTACATCAAAGTGAGAACAAAGCTGGGTGTCTGTGACACACGTGACATTTTTATATTAAAGCAAACAGCTACAGGCGTATAATGTCTAAGTGCTGTTGGCTGCTAAATGAAAGGAGGAGTCTAAC
>OMNM01003210.1:15142-46043 GCA_900302745.1 Parablennius parvicornis | reverse complement strand
ATTGATACTAAAAGAGCATAGTGAGAAATTATGACAAAAACAGGCAAGATAGATAATTCTAAAATAAATGCCAAAAAGTTTTTAACTAATATTACTGAGACTGGCAGGAGGAATGAAAAATGAATTGGGGAAAAAGTTGGGTTGAAAGTTGACAAAATGGGCTGGATGTGGTAAAACTATGATGTTCCTCAATCGCTGACATGTGGTAACAATCTCAAAGAAAACTTACATTTTTGCCAGTTAAATCAATCCTCATACTTAGAAATGTGTCAATCACACAGCCTTTCCCTAAGTTAAACCTCTCTAACATAGTAAAACTGTAATTACACTAAACCAGCAGGGGATTTCCAGCTTCCAACATTTAATGGAACATATTGTAAGCCCCCTCATGCACCAGAGTGTCTGGAATTTTGCTTTTGTCATTATTCCACTGCATAATTTTGGGCGCTTGAAGTTATCCATGCATTAAAACAATCAAAAGTAATGTCAGTTTGAGAGGGTTTTTTTTTTTTTTTTAACTTCTTTTGGGGGGCTTTTTTACTTTCCAAAAGACAGCAAAGTTTTATTTGATTCATCATCAAAATGTAGTTTCAGTAGTGGAAAAAAACCCCAGCGTGAGAAGACGCAAGAGAGCAAGTGTGAATTGAATATGGTATATGTTCAGGTAACCATCGCAATTTGTCGCTCACAACTGATAAACAAAGTCAAAGTGCAAAAGCTGTGCGAGATATTTCAAATTCGGTTCGCAGGTACTAATCCAGGTCTTAATGAAAACATTTAGCCCCTGGCTGCTGATATCTCAAGTAAAGTTGCTGCACTGAGCAATCGAGTACTTTTTTCTAAGATAGACAGATATAATACAGCTAAGACAATTCAAATTTCTTTTGAAGTTTGAGGGTTTGATCTACGAAAGCTTTACACGTATAAAAACCACACAGACTCCATAATACATGTGGAAGCTCATCGATTCATCGGCCCCCCCCAAACACATGTCTCCCAGTGGGAAGGACCCACTGGCCGGCACAACTGCAGACACAGACAGCGCAGTGGAGGTGCAGGACACAACACAATGCTGCTCTGATGCTCTCGTGATGCCAGGGGCGACTACACTTGAGACGCTTTTCCACTAGTACCTACTACACTCCCTTCTACTCGACTAAAGTTTGGTCATTTTCCATTACAATACAGCACCACCACGGCGTGGGCGGAGTCAATGAAGTTTTTCCTTCTGTGCACAAGTAATCACCCCTGATATGATGCGGTACGAACATGCTTTATTCATCAGCTAAAATAATAAATCATATAGTACGTATATATGTATTAATATTACAAAATGTGGATTGTTGCAATCGTGTTTCACTGTGTTTCGGCTTCACTGGTGCCCATGTTACCTGGTCACTTCTGCCACAAGCTGTTATTAGCAGTTGATGTTAAATACACAGACGGTACGATATTTAATAATATAATGGAAATGCGGTAAAAGTTAGTGTTCGCCAGGACAAACCGGTAGTATTCGTGGCTCGAAGACCACCTGATCCTCAAAGTGGGTCACTCCATTGAGCTCCCGCTGAATACACCGGTCGGCCACCAGACAAAGAAACGCCTGCGCATTGTCGTTGCTCCATGGATTTTTTTTTTTCTGTGCGCCTATCTCTGTTTGTGAGCATTTTTATTGTGATCAGGGTAAAAAAAACGGTGGGATGAAGAGCCGCACAGTTTCACCATGAGAGGCGTTTTCATTGCATTTAGCTAGTATATTTAATTGTTGTTTCAGCACCATGGACAGCACTACTATCTTCACTCTGTGCTTGCGTGCGTGTGTGCGTGTATCACTATTTTACAAGGCAGTATTTGATAATATTTTAACATTGAGAATCATTTTCAAACCCCAAGGCCAAGGCTCTGAACAACCTGAGTGTATCTGTTGTATCCCATGTAACTCTTACATCAAGCCTCTTCAGATTTTAAACCATTTTGATACTCAGATCAGATCTGGATTCTAACTCTCACAGAAACCAGTGGATAGTGGGTTTGAGAATAATTGCATTCATACAAACGTTTTAGGCTTTGCTAACGTTTACTAGTGAAAATGCTAAACTTTCATTGCATGTCTGCCAATGAGGAGTTTCTAGAAAAACACTGAGGGTCTGCCACCATGCAGGTGCTACGACATATGAGCACCAAGGCCATAGTAAGTAGTTCTACACATGTCCAAGTCGATTGACAATAACAACAATGGCGATCTCTCGCATTGTTGTTATTGCATGACTCCCAGTCCATATTTTCCTGGTACTTGGTAGTTTTAGTGTCGCCATACGAATAACAATCAAACTTGGTCGCCTGTTAGTACAAATGCTTGTATACTCCCATTCTTATTGTTTCGAGCGTTTTTTTGTTCCGTATGTGTGTGCAGTTTCATGCTAGAAAAAAAAACAAAAAACAAACAATGTCATTCAATGCATTCAGTAAGTGTATTTAGTTGTTTCAGAAACCATGGACAGCACTACTATCTTCACGGTGTGTGTGTGTGTGTGTCAGTCTGTATACCATTATTGATTTTCTACTCATACTCAGATTTCCTCCCACAGTCTAAAGATGTGTGCGCTAGGTTGATTGGTTTCTTTAAATTGCCCGAAGGTGTGAATGTGTGCATGAGTGATTATTTGTCTTCTGTGTTCGCCCTTTAATGGACTGGCAATGTGTCCACAGTGTGCACCCGCTGGCTGATGTAAGCTGGGAGATTATTACTTGGATAAAGTGCAGAGATGTCTGCTTCTTATCAACAGAAAGCAAAGCAAGTTTGTTTAAATTCTAAGCAAAAAAATAAAGGCTGTTAGCTGCAGCCCACATAAATAATTTCAGACTATTATTAGTATTAAGCATCAATTAGAGATTTTAAAGAGCTTTCTTCATGTGTGTGTTAATTTATCCTGTCTTGCATGAAGGTCTTGCACCGTTCCCTCCTCAGGAAACAGATAATCTGCGAGAGTAACTCTCGACAATCAGTATGTGCTGCTTTGCTTTGGTGTTACTTCTCCTCTGCATAGTACCAGTTGCGGAACAATGTGCATGGGTCTTTGAAAATGTTCTTCATAGTTCACCACCCAAAGTGCAATCAGACACAATTCCCAAAGTGACCCTTCGAGTCACAGCTCCTTTCCCCAGCAGAAAGAAAACACTCCAGCAAACTCATAACACCTTAATAGTGGCACTAAAGCATAATGTTAAAGCATAAAAGAGAAAGAGCAGCGCCCACGCTGAGTGTGGTGGGTGAAGGTGACAATATTATCATTAACTCAATGCCAGATCCTCAGAGAGAACCGTCCCTCACAAGCTTGAAGTAGTAGTGGTGAAACTTGATGTCCCTGCCTGGCAGAGGCCGCCTGTGACTTTTAGAGGAACTCAAATTAAAAAAAAAAAAAAAAGAAAGAGTGAGAGCAATTCAGTTCATGTCATGATAAACATGAAGGAGTTCCGAAGGTTATTGACATGCATGCGGCCTACCTACAAAGTGCTTCAGATGAAAATTTTGAGAACAAATGTTTAGCGGTATAAGTTATTTTTATGCACATTATGCTTTCTTGCCAGAGGGAGTAAGTGAATCTAATTTAGCAGCAATAAAACTAAATTAATGGACTACAAGCGTCGGAGCACATAAAGAACTAATTCCATTTGAAAGTAACATTAACACAGAGAATATGTAATTGCAAAAGAGGCCTATAAAAATAGTGATTTGGTCGGCCAAATGCAAATGTGTTCCTCAATCAACTCTGCCAAGTTTTGTTCAGGCGTGACATGTGAGCTGGATCTGTGGTAAGCCTTTTCACGCCGATCATCAGATTTATGGGCACAGCTTAGAAATGACCAGAAAAGCTGATGATAATGGGGTAGAAAGATTTAAACTTCAGCTTCAACATATGACCTCCTGCAGTATCAGGACCTAAACTTCCCCTTCAGTGGGCTCAGAGTGAGGTGGGTTATCAAAACCGTATAAAATGACACAAGACTGGGTTGAAACTAAATATATTAGTGCCATGTCTAGAATGTTGTGGCATGCAGCCAACTAATGCTGTAATTCCAGACGATTATGCAGTCACTTAATATTAACCTGATGTCATTCAACCAAAAGAAGAGGAAAAATGGAATTCAATGGAACATTGTTTGATAGTAAAACTGCAGAAAATGTCACATAATGTTATATGGTTAGAAAAAAAACTGGATACAATATAAATTAGGTATGTCCAAAAAGAAACATCTTGGTTTCAGCCAAGTCCAGATAGGATCGCAGTGGCAATATGGAAGGTAAAGCAGCTCATTAGTCCATTACAGCTTCCTGCAGCTCTTGGGGGAGGAACCCCATGTCGATCTTAAACCAACTGAAAGGTGTAATCTCTCCAGCGGGTACCGAGCCGACCTTGGGGCTTCCTCTGAGTGGGAAGTGCCTGGTAGACCTCTAATGGAAAGTGACCAGAGGGCATTCTAATCAGACGCCTGAACCACCCAACTACCTTTTTCGCAACTTTGAAATGTTAAGCTTTTCATCTGTTGTTCATTTTAGTCGCTTGTATCCAGTGTGAGACTCTTTAATGTTGATTTTGATTTTTTTGCTTTGTTTTGGCGTGTGTGTTTTGTATTAATCTACTATCTACACAATGATCTTTCGACATGTCCTTTTCGACTGAGTGATTGTGTCCCCAGGAAATTTGCCTGGATTGCAAACAAAATGAATATTTCTCTAGTGTGCTATGTTACGGAGGTAAAATTGTGAGATTTGAAAAAATTGTAACTAAAGAGTCTGTTATTACTACGTTATTATACACGTGTCTAGTAATGTTTTTTTTGGTAATTTTTTTCATTTACACAAGTTATGGGCAACATGGTGGTGCTTTCATTTCTTATTTAATATTCATTTCATTTATACGTTAGAACTGTTATAAGAGAAATTATCTGATGAAAGGGTATCAATAACTTACATATTTCTTTTAAATAATGAATAATTTGTAATATCGAATAAATATAATAAAGGTTTCTGACCATATCCAATTATACATCCATAAATTATACATATATACAATTCCTATGCATAGAAAATATATATATATGGGTATATCATATATACCCATGTAGAAATATACAGCATGTAGGCATCATCACACTCCATCTTTATATCATTTAAAAATCATCTATATTTTTTATTGAACTGTATTATGTTTGAACATCTCTTGAGGTCCATACTCAGACAAAAAAAAAAAAAAAAACTTTCTCCTAGGATTGTGTGCTTTACCAATCATATAAATATATTGGCCCCTTACACCATTGTGACACAGGTTAGTTTTACCCTGCTGATGATGTGTGTGTTGAATTTTCTCCCTGTGCATGTGCGTTTTCCCCAAGTAATTCTTACTTCTTCAAACTGTCCAAAAACCACCGAGGGAGTCAATGTGAGTGCAGGTGGATGTCTGTTTCTGTGTGTCTCCACTGAGAGTGACTGGTAGCCTGTCTATCGTGTAGCTGGGACAGGCTCCGGGAAAGTCCAGACATTGGTTATAGTTACAATTAACTCCTTTTTCCGAGGTATGACATTTACTTGAACGGCAGTTGTACTTATTGTTCAGTCAAGTGAATGATGAAAAACACATTTGGCTAATGTGACTTATAGTGAGATATCTGTCTTGTTGCTGTCAACACAACTGAGTCGACTCAGGATTAATGAGGCACTCCTCTAGTAAACTGAAGTTTGTTGAAATATTAATGGCTGATTTTTTTCTAAAGAAAACAGTTTTGGGAAAGACTACTGCTTGAGTTGACAGTCCTGAAGCTCTCCTCATGTTTTCACTTGTGAGAAAACAAGCAACTGGAACACTTGATCTTCAGTAATTGTAACTGTGTTATTAGTTCGGTAAAAGTAATCGGATACTGGCACATGCTTGCAGTCATAACCTCTCTTTAATGGTTGTCTAATGCACAGGTACTTCATCATTATACAGAAATTACTGAGCCATCATGACTATTCCCGCTTTCAACTGTGAAAAGTTAATGACTGAACACATAATAAGGTAGTGGGCGTTTAGCCTTCATTTCAGTCTTTTCATCTGTTCAGATTGCGATTGGACCCAGAAGGCACACACAATCATGACGACCTGAGAACCGACTACCGAAAAATAACTCATCAGAGAGAGAGAGAGAGAGAGAGAGAGAGCAGAGTGAAAAAACAACAACAACAAAAAAAACGAACCCACTTCTCCAATCTCTTTGCCAGACTTTCCTTCTGCAATAATATAAGACCTACAAGAGCATAGTTCATGAAACCAAAGCTTTTATCAGCAACAGAAACAGGAAGGTCTCGCATTGGCCAAGTCAGTCAACAGATTAAATCTCGATTGAACGTGCACTTTGAATACCGAGAAAAGGAGATTGAAGACATTGTGCCACTTTAACAAACATCAGTGAAAGCTTGCTGCTACTTGCGCCCTGGAAATACATTTCTGAAGATAATGTGAAAGTTTTAGTGATGATGAGTGGGTGGGGGAGGGCTACTGTTGCAATAAAAAGCTTTGCAATCTCACACCTTATCACTTTTGTCATTTTATGTTTCATATTCCTCTCAAGTTACTTTGTCAGTTTCAACAAAAGAGCACTTACAGATAAATTCCAATTGATGAATACATTTAGAAACTAGTATGGCATCACCACATTTATTTGTGGAACCGAGTTAGCATTGCGAGCATGTTAGCCATTAGCTCACATCAATGCTAACTAGGTAAGTCAGGCAGTTACATCACTGTGTGAAACACTGAGCATGAAGAATCGTCATGACAACAGACGCTGATCTTCTTTGATCTCCACGAGGTGCCTCTCTCATCCGCTTTGCATGGGAAATCTTTTCACAGCTTTTTGGGGATTTATTCAAAAACAATTAGCGTCCCAAAATCTCATTTATTGGTATTTGGATGATAACAAATAATTTTACCTTCTTCAAAATATGACTGCATGTTTAAATGTATGTAGTTTGCCTTTTAAGCTTTCAATAAATGCTTAGGACCTATAGTTACCACATCATCATTAGTTTATTGTACTTCTGGTTATAGAAAGAGCATTTCAAAACAATGTACTCCTTTGCTTATGTTGCATGTTTTCACTATAATACGCAGAACAACCCATTTAATAAAATATTTTTTCTCTTTCTATCTCATCAGCTGATCTACATTGTTCCCCTCATAATTACTAGAGCAATGGGACAACACCTTCCACCCTACAAGTGACATTCTGAAATTTAAGTTGGAGCATATGAAACCCCTTTTTACCTCTTGTATTGGCTGGATAATAAATGTTCAGGTTCGGTGGTTTTGAATATATTTTGACAATTATGTATGAAAATCAATGATTTCATATCCCTCTGCAAAAGTGTGGCGACACTATTAATGAGTAAACCTAAAATATCAAGGATTCATAGTCAAGCATGACCAAGCGACTTTGAGGCAAAGATATATCTCCCTCGTGAGGTTACTGTAGTTAGCAGAGCGTTAAAATCAAATGACATAGACTACCTGGCAGTTATGGCTGAGATGGTACAGTAGGTTTCCTAACCGTGTTTAGTTTGGTTGTTTGAGCCTCAATTTCAGCTGTCCATGTGCTGTTACGTCAGGGGTGTGAACATAATTTCAATCAAGGGCCACATACAGCCCTGTATCATCTTGAGTGGGCCGGATTAGTAAAATAGTGCAATAATAACCTTTAAATTTAAAATGTTAGAATTTAAAAAAAATTTAAATTGACAAAATTACAAATTATTCATGAACATTACCACAACCTCAATATGAAATTCATTTTAATGAAACCGACTGGTGCAAAATAGAATGAAATATCTAAAAGAAAACCAAAGTATTAGTACATATTTCTTCAGTTTCTTCCATTTTCCACTCCCAATCCAAAGATATGCTTGCTGAGGTACGTGGTCATTCTAAACTGTCCGTACATTTGGCCCTGTGATGAAAAGGTGACCTGTCCAAGTATTGCCCTGCTTTTTAACATAATATTTGCTGGAATGTACCACCTTCTCTGACTTGATTTAGCTAAAATGAGTTTAGAGGAAGGATAGAGGTGATTATGGAGACATCCAGGCAGACAAAGCTCTGCGAGAGGTTTAATCTCCGTAGGAATATTTTTTCACTGAAAGAAAATATTAATATTGGTCCACCCACAGCGAGCAGATTTGACAAGCATGAGAGGTTTTTCTTGGACTTGCTTTTGCTGATGCAATTCGGCTGACCAAAAACAGCATTTCTAGGATGCTGGTATTGATTTGTTTTGAACTTTGTTAATAATTCCCAGACACTCTGCTGACTGTCTCTCATCATCTGACCGTTCTGGATTTATTTTGAATTTAATTTTTTTTTTTTTTTTTTTTTAAGTGTTGGGTGACGGTCTGGTTCTCTCTAGGCTCCTTAGCTGATAAACCAAACCCACTCTTAAGGGATTAAATCGAATCCCAGTCCAAATCCAACCTTAAATATATTCATTTTTTTCCCTTTTTTTTTTAATCTTCATTGTGTTTTATATCAGACTGCCATTTCAATCAGTCTTTACATAATCACCTGGAGAACAATGTAGACCCATGTGTTATTATTACTACTTTGAATTGAAGAGAAGCAATAACACACATTTCAGATCAAACTTTCAAAAGAGGCTTAAAACGTCTGATGTCAAAAAAAAACTGAGCTATTTCTGCTCTGGGCTTTCAAAGCTCTGTCGGTGGCAGAGAATGCCCCACACAGCCCTTATAGGTTTATTGGGACTAAGAGCCTATTTCTCTGATCTGTTTTCATTCTTTATAGATGAGAAAAGAAAATATGAGGCTTTAAAGGAAAGCTACACCCACAAACAATATGCTAACCTCATTTCTTCATAGAAAATAAATCATGTCTCTTTCTGTTCCTACTCTCTTTATCCACCATTCTTTGAACATCACAACTTGCCCTTTTGCTCAACCTACTTACGCATGCCAGGAAAAAAAAAAAAGGAGTATTTTGTGTCCATTTCTATTCCAATTGCTTATGATAGCAGGAGCACCGTGGTTTCCTCTGGGGGCCGAGAAATGCTCATTTGAAAAATCGCCCAGACGTGCATGGAGGTTGCCAACCTCAATTTTTGATGCAGTAGCTCATTTTGTGTGTCTTCCTCAGGAGTCACAGCCCAGCCCCACCGGAGGCCTGGCCACGCTCGCCAGCCAATTATCGGGGCCTTTTCCCGCACCTGCCCACTACCACCCTGTGTGTGGCTCTGCGACGCAACTACAGGCCAAGTAGCAATCAAAGCTGGCATCCCAATACTCAACTCAGTAAAGATCAGATTATTTAAAGGAAAATAAAGACTAATTTGAGTTCATCTTCAGTCTTGAACACAACACTACAAGATGAATAGGATGAGGCTAATATGTTTTATGGAGGAATTGAAAGAAATTCAAACTTTCCTGTAAACTTTTTTACTTTTACAAAGAGACCAGGAATTATTTGCTGCATCGGTTCTACACCTTCCTGGAGGAGCTGGGATGTTGTGTGGGGATCCACTTTTTTGACCCATCAAGTGTGTTCAATTCTATCCAGCCCCTAAGAGACAAGTCAGAGGGGATGGGAGTAAATCAGTTCCTGACCTCCTGGATAACTGACGACCTGACAGAGCGGCCTCAGTATGCCAGGCTGCATCTCCAAGGGGTTCAGGAGCAGTATTGAGGTGGTGATATCTAGAAGTCATTGTGGGTAATAAGCTGGACTGCTCCCCTAACATCAACGACCTCTACAGGAAGAGACAGAGCCTTCTGTTCTTCCTTTGGATACTGAGGTGTGTATGTAGAGATGCTGACCATTTTCTACCACACGGTGGAGGCCAGTGTGCTCTTACCAACAGCTTCCAAAATTCTATCTATCTATCTATCTATCTATCTATCTATCTATCTATAATGCAGTTTCTACTCATCCAGTGTAATGAGGAAACGTAATACATGTGAAGATAAATAACAGAACATAATTAACAAGGGGATTGTGGATATATTTATATAATTGCACCACAGTCCAATTTACTGCAATTTTCTGCAGCATTCACACACAAAAAAACAACCCTGTTTATATGTCAACTTGGTGTGAGCTTTTACTCATCCAAAAATAATTTTAAAAGTAGGTAATGACCATTTATTTATTTACCGTCAGTGCTCGGACCCGATTGAAACCGTAGGGATTCTTTTTCCACTTTTAAAATTATTATTCCCCAAAAACAAACGCATTTTTGAGGGCCTTAACAAACGTTAATTTATGTGACATTCGTCATTTCCGGCGAAAAATTGTATATTTTGAGGGAGTTACTGGCAAAAAGGCTCAATGGCGCCACCTACAAAATTGGAAAAAGGTAGTTCCAAAATCCTGTTTCACTGAGAGCTACGAAAATCGGCACACATATGTAAAAGTCCAAGACGAACACAAATCTCTCACATGGCAATGCCAAAAACTACACGAAGTCCGATATTTAGAGAAAAATGGTGAATTTTTGTGCTAAATTTATCAATTTTTTTAGAGTGAAAACTCCAATCTACTTCAAATTGGGCTCTTTTGATAGAAAAGGGATTGAAGAGCATAGATGCTAACCGGCATATGCATTAGTGTCTGCATCACGCTAATTATTAGAAAAGTATATGTTCTAAATAGAAGTACAAAATGTACAGTAGCTTTAAAAACATCAATTTATAACCTCAGTGAAAGAGTGCCAGAGTGTAAAATAATGATTTGCTTTAGTTGCATGCGAGGATTCACGTCAGACTAAATTTATTCCAAACATTTCCAAGTAAGAAAACTGTTTAACCATGATAACACTTAATATTTCATCAGTTATTGTGGCACAGGTTTCTTTTTGTAGACACAGTACACAAACCATTGCCACATTTCACATTGATAAGGTGACAGTCTATTTTAATTGTTCTGTTCGGTCGCCTCCTCCTTCTCATGCTCTTTCTGACTCTGCGTTAACCATCAGTGGAGTCCAGCAGTCACACCAAACATGCTTGTATAAAGACGGCAACAGAAGGAAATTTACTGTCTTCTGCTTTGCAGAGAAAATGTAATGTCTTACACTATAAGGCATGCAGTGAACTCATATAGTATGCTTTACCTGCCAAGAAGAAAGACAAAGAAAGAAAAAGAAAAAAAAAATGTGGGTTGGGCGTCCCCTGGGAAGCTTCCGAGAAATTTTTTTTTCCTCCAGCAATATTTTTTTCACATCATTGAGAAGGGTCCTATGCTTCTGATGCAGTGCCGTTTTTTTTTTTTTTGTTGCTGAAAATGTCTAAAGAATAAACTGTAAATTCGTTCTCTAAAATTATCAGCATGTTTTAAAAGTAACTAATGCAGTGTAAGTGTGAAACATTTCCAGTTTCAGGGATAATGAAAGTACACTTTACATATTCACAGAACATCAAATGGTCCCCATACGTAAATGGAAAATCTGAGCCAATGTGGCAATACAATGTAGAAAAACATTATTGTAAATTCAAGACTAAGCTCAGACTGTTGTACACACTCAGATTAGAATGAATAAAAGCCATGTTGATTATGTGCAAACAAACTCAAGAAAATTGCAGAAATCAAGTCCTTTCAAGTCCAAGAGAAAACACAAGACTACATCCTATGAATCCATAACATGAGGCACATTTTTCTGGCTGAAAATAAGCATCTCCGCCTTTTCACAATCTATATGATTTGTCTACTCGTCAATTACGTGGGCGACGGCACTGAAGAGAGTGTCACTGTCAGCACCTGGACGAGACCGACTGAGTTACATGTGTGAGAGATGGACCAGAACCAGGAAGAGAGTCTGGTTGGATATCCAGGACTCAAAAGTAGCAGGTTTTAAATCCTCCACGCATGGCCAATGTTCACAGTCAATACAAACAAAGACATTTATCAGTTTGAAAAATGAAAATTCCCACAGTAGACATATTTCCTTTCCCCCATTTTTACTCCAAACAGTGTAATGACATCTCTTTTTTTTTTTTTTTTTAAACCTGCACAGCCTAAGGTGCTCATGGCGACCTCACACTGGTTGCGCCCAGAAAAGCGGAAAGAAATCAGGATACGACAATCACCATTTCATACCAATGATGATGTTTAATAGTTTTGGTGTTTATCGGCAGATACCGGTTGTGCTAATATCATTGTGCATCTCCAATTAGATCTTCCACTAAAACAGTAATTCACTGAATGTGTCACAGAGACTAATGAAAATGATAAAACAGGCTTCATTGCAAATTCATCAACAGTACAGTTCCAACTATAGTGGACGAAATGAGAAAAAATTTTCATTTATTTTTTGGCTATGGGTCTTAACTTTTATTAACAATAATTATCAAAAAACATTTACCTAATACCAGAAGTGTATTTGAAAGGGGAAACCCTTAATAAAGACTCAAGGTAGTTTTCGTACTAAACATTTTTATTTTATTTTGTCAGCGTTAAAAAAATTATACTTCTGATTTAGTCAGCATCAACATTTCACAACAAATGTTTAATTCATCTATCCGCTTTAACATTCAGTCCACATGGGGTCACAAAAAAAAGCCCAGAAATTCACATTCTTGCAACTTCCTTCAGCTCTTCTGAAGGGACCTACTGCTGGTCCCAAAGCAACTGAAAGATGTAACCTCTCCCAGCTTTCTCCCAGTTGGTGACAAAATGGCATTTTAATCAAATGCCTGCACCTCCTGAACTGGTTCATCTGTATGTGGAAGAATAGCAGCTCAACTCTCTCAAACCTATGGGCTCTTCAGTATTACTTGAAGAAAAAAAAAACCTGTCATTTAAGGTTTATGATTATAGGTGATGTCAGGGATAGAATGTTTTGCTTTACAGTTAACTCCTCTCTTCATGGCAACAAGCTGGTAAAACCACATACAGTACAGCGCTTAGTTGCTCACAATCCCTCTGACCACCAATCATAAGTAAAAACTCAAACGACACTAGAACGTCCCCACCTATAGAAGGTTCAAACAATCTTTTTTCTATTGAGAAACATGGACTACAAGGTGTTGATCTGCTTACCGACTATTTACAACTTGGAACTGTTCCATCGCCCGCTGGAGGCCCTGATGACAGTGCCAGAAGAACATCATCTGCCAATTCTCTCCCCGGCCTCACTGCCACCGCTGTCACTTTAACCTTATGACCTTGGCAACGCATCAACACCCGTCTATGAAAATCACAAGAAAACAATGAGACAAAGCACAACTTTGGCAAATAAAAAGGAAAACAAACAAACAAAATCGTGGTCCAGTCCTCATTTATTCCTCTAATCACCAAAATTGTGACAAGCAACACTGCTGAATAAAACATCTTATTTTTCTTCTCAGATGGCAGACTGATATGACTATCCATTTTAGGCGTTTTTATTATTATTATTATTTTTTTGAGAAAAACAAGCTTTAAAGACTCCCCCTGATCCAGCGGTAGTATGGTGAGCAAACATAGTCAGTGAAAAAAGCTCAAGAGATCAAAATAGAGCGGGGGGGGGAAACACAGAAGGGTTATCATCACTGTGCAGAGTGTACTTTGTCGGGTACTCGCTAATTTGTACTCTGGAGGAAATATTTCCCTATCTATGATGGTGATCAGTTATTAAGTGAAAATAACTATGACGGTGCATCTGTCTAGAGTAGGACAGCAACCAGCAACAATGAGAGTTTCCAGTGCTGGAAATAATGTGAAACAGTAGCAGCGTCATCAAGGAGGTAAAAAAAAAGAAAAAAAAAGAAAATAGAACAAAAAAAAAAGTCAGTAAAAGAGATGACGCAGTGGGAGTCAGAGAAGCGGACACATAATAGCAATGATGATTGCTGGGTTTACTTTCGAGAAGAGGAAGTACGACTCAAGTGAATCATCTTTGCTTAGAGGCTCAGGTACAGTATAATAGTGACAAGAGTCTCGCAGATACAATTTCACTTTCTGTCTTTATGTTTGGATGTTGACTTCAAGGATCTTTTCACAAATGAAACAAACAGATACACACTCCAGTTCTCAGACCAACATCACATAAAACCAAAGTCCCGATTCCATGATTGGTACGATGTTTCTGGCTTTGTGAGGAAATCTTTTGTGTTGCTCCTTTTGAGCATAATGATCAAATAAAAGTCTATGATTGACAAATATCGGGCATTTCTTTGTCCAACCTACACCTCACTTCAGCAAAATCAGGACTGCAAAGTTTTGCAATGACATTTTCTTTCCTCCACTTTTGAGAGGAGTCAGCCAGGACCGACTAAAATTACATTTGACATTTTCTCATTTTCAGTGTCTCTGGTCTTTGCAAAGAACTTTCCCAGTATGAAATATCCCTTGCATACAGAAGGTGCATATGGATAGATAGAAGGAACCTACTATTAACTCCGCCCAATTGCCTTTAAAAACTAGTGTGCTAGAGATATGATAATCTATTGGCTTGTGGTGTGCTTGTGGTGTACTGTCATCCATTTATGGATGCATCGATAAACATGCAAACAAAGATGAAGGTGGTTTTTATGGCATAAAGAAATCAAATGTTCCTTGATACTTAAAAATTAATTGGAAAAACCTAATGTGAGGAGTGGACACAGTTAACCAGATTCTTTCTGCACCTTTAAGTCAACTGGTACAATCGCTCAGCATTGGCTGGACCACTGGGAGCACCAGGAGGGGTCTACGTGCCACCGGAGTGGTGTTAGCGGCCTGTTACCGGCTACAGATCCTCCTTGAGCCTCTGGTGCTGTGAGAATGTTCAAAAGAATGTGAACATAAGGTCTTTTGAACAAAGGCACACCAGAAACATTTAGTTCACTTGCTCCTTTTAATCTATTTTGTGCACTCTACTATCATAGTCAAGCATAGAAACTAAAGATTGTCCCACGAATAAAGCTCAAGCAGGCTTGTCTTGGTATTCAACACAGGGAGAATACCGGCCGCCATTTTATGAAAAAATCTGAACCCCGTCATTTTCAAGGGTCGACATTCAACAATTGTTATTCCATGTGCATGTTAATACGAGTGACCGCGTTGCCATTTGTGTGTATGACAATTCAAAATACAATATACTGTTCTGTAAAGTTCCAAAATCTGATTTAATGATGCATTTCCAAAAGCAAAAAAAAAAAAAAAAACCTATGCAGAGCTGGAAAAAAGGGAGAAATATCTGCAGAGTGAACAGCATGGATGGAGAAAGAATTCAGAGGCCCAAAAAAAGGAAACAGAGGCGTAAAATGTGGAGCACAGCTTACAAAAGAACCATCAACAGCAGAGAAGCATTGAGGAATGAATCACTCCACATTCCAGTCAAGATCAAGACCCAGAACAGTCCTCACAACCAGGGTCTTCAAGGTTAGTGCCATGGGCAGCTAAATGGGTCAGAAAATTATTATTAGAAAGTGTTATAAAAAGAGAAGGAGGGAAAGGGTGAAGGAAATTGGCCTGCCTGACTTTTCCAAACAAAGACCAAATTATATGTATAATAAAACTGAATGTGACCTCAGATATTATCTCTGCATGTTCTCATCCATCCAGGTAAAAGGTATCAAATTGAATCCGGTGAAGTAGGTTTGGTCTTTCATCCTAGAAGATAGTTGGACCCTTTTCTCAGGTTGTATTTTCATAATGATATGTCCCTCGTACCATTTCAACAGATAGCAATTTAAATATCTGATGGTTATGGCCAAAAGGAACCATTTTTGAACAGTGACTATGTGATTCACCTAATTTGAATTAATTGTTTTTAATCATTTAATAATTTCCAAAGAACAGTCGGTAAAGATTTCAGATAATCGACATAACATTGCTGTTTGCCAAACTATTACAGATGTGTGACAAATTGTCTCATTTTATATGCAGGTCAGGTCTGGTATCACAAATGAAATATTGAAAAGGCAAAAGAAAAACTTGCTGCCAAATAGAATACAGTTTAAATAAGTTCAGCGATAAAAAAAAAGAAAAGGAGTGAAGAAAACCGAAAAACACAAACATAGGTGACAATGTTTGAAGTAACACTTTAAGTATCCAGGAGGAAGGTATATGAGCCAACAAATTATTGCTCTGCGAATCCTAGGATCAGGAAGAGATTGCTTTACTCCCCAATTAATCCCCAATCGACATAAAGAATGAATAACTGCAACACTCACTGGAAAACAGACAAAGTAATTGCCAAAGCAGAGGAGAATTGTCCAAAGTAGATGGACAACTGAAGAGGATATGTTGATTTCTCCAGTAATCTCTGACAACTGAGTGACAGTCTTCACTTTGAAAAAACTAAGGGTGACTAAGGGTCACCATCGGGACCAAACAATATCCATCAACATTCTTTGGTGGTTAATCCCTGCATGGAGGTATAAAATGTATAAAAACTGATTTTGTGGTTGTGAAGCTCAATCAGCTAAAACTTACTCAGATGCCAAACTTTCAAATCTGGCTGAAAATACTTTTTTAATTAACCAATGACTTTCCAAACCTGCAGGCCTCCAAAAGTAGACAAGTTTAATTTGTTTTGAAAGCCTATTCAGTCACTCTGCAATAATGTTGTTACTAGTGCTTTTTTATCATAAGAATAGAACTCTGTTCATTTCAGTCAAATACATTAAAAAAATATAAAATATGAAAATATTAATTGTGCTTTTTAATGATTCACCTACCAGAAAGTGAGATAAGGTTTTTTTCTTATTTTTGTTTGTACTCTAATATTAACAGAAAAATAAATGTCCACTCGTCCTCGTCTTCTGTTTTAAATGTCAATAAACAATCTGATGCTGTTTGTATCCACAAATAAGTAAACGTATCTTGATATCCTGATAAAGTTAACCCGCCTCTAAAAAAATGGAGAAATACAGTATTTTAAATTCTAATCTGATGGTGATCGATACATCTGAGACTTATAACCTGTAACTGCCAAGCTGCAAAAAAACAAACAAAAGCGCTGTCACCAGGTAAAAAGTAAGTCGATTGAACCGTCAGAGAAGATTGTATCGTGGCCCTCAGATTAGTTTCCAGACAGATCAAACAGAGAATGAAATGTAAAGACAGAATGAACATAACCAGAGCTGTTACTCAGTTGAAGGCACATAAAAACACCAAAGAGCTTAACATTTCTGAAGCTGAGTTTAAAGCCAGTCGAGATTGGTGGACAGAAGAACTGTGGACCAGCCTGGACTTGGGCTACATTAAGAAGTTGTGGTGTTTACTGCTTTATATCATCAGTATGAGGGAGAAAAAAATAAACACCCAGAACTACTGAATTAGAGGAAAAAACATGTGGACCCCTTGACTCAGAGGAAAAAATAACGCATCCTGAATCACTTTCAGCGCTGTTAAACTCACATTTGTTGGCATTATTCTATTTTATATTATTTATGTTTATGGAAAAACATTCAACTTTAGATGAATATTTTCTGACAACTTTAGAGCAAGCACAAGAACTTAAGTTCAAATGAGAAAGTCAAACCACATTTCTGAATATGCATTCTTCCCAAAAGATAAATATATCCTTAATTTTATGGGGTATTGAGGAAAGTAAATCATTCTGGCAATGGAGCGTGTCACCCCCGGGTTCCCCCACAGAGATGCAGAGACCAAAAGTCCATTAACCATACTTTCATTTCATTAAATCAAATCTCCCAAAAGCAAAACTTAAAACCGAATCTCACGCACCACAGACGGACTTTTCCGGCTTTCAGGAGTCTGCTTCCCGCCCGTCACGCCGTGTGTCTGTGCGGCTCCTCCTTTCTGGGCAGAGAGGTGATTAAGCCTCTGATGGGAATCAGGTGTGCTGCCACACCTCTCTGCCACAATCACTGTTAAAAGAAAAACAATTCATCACAAAGCTCTAATCGGATCGTATTTGTGATTCAGGTGTCTGGGCACTGCTTTAATACTGGAACTCTAGACAACAACAAGGATTCATTACATAAAAAAAGCTTAAGCAAAAATAAGTAATAACTTTCCTGGTTTGAGTCAACTACAGTGGAGTGTTAGATGACATTTTGAAAGATATCGCTGTGAAAACCATACTAATTTTTTTTTAACATTTTCAATTTTCTTTTAATTTGTACTTTCCATCTGTAAACTCACACAATGATCACAATGTAACAAAATGTGGCAAAAACAATTTCCTCTCGCAGCGAGACTCAATCAGTAATCACCTTTCTCAATAGCAAAACCTGTATCCTGTTTCCTCTCCATCACCAGGCTCTCTCATTTATTTTTACTACACGACAACTAAAACACACAAGTAATCTTATTGGAAGAAAACAAGACAGGGCATAGAGTCTGTGACACTACAAAATTCTGCTCATCACTTTCGGTAAAATCACCCAACAAGAGCACTTAGTTCACGTAAACTGATCCGCTCAGTGTCAGAGCAAAAATATGAAACGACACGACAAAGTCACACACGTATTTCTGAAATGAGTAGAAAAACAGCACCTTGGCATAATGTTTCATTTTTTTACTTGAAGCCTTGCGTCTCCAAATCACAATAATCCACCTTGTTGATCAAAATGAGCTGACTGAAGAGTGCTGTCTGGATGCAAATTAGTGTTAGTCTATTTGCCCCAGCCACATGAGACACAGGAGATTGAGTGTTGGCGAGATAAGAAAACAAGTTGTCAGTGTGAAGAGCACGCTGGAGATAAACTGATTGGAGTCTAGATTGGATGTAAAAATGGTCTGTATAAGTAGTTTGTGCCATTCACCATCAATTTGACCGCATCAACGGAGACCTGAATATACTTTCTACCAAAAAAAAAAAAAAAAAGAAAAAAATGGTACCAGTCCATCATACTTCTTTGTTCTACAAATGCTTTCTCCACCTTAGGGTCAAAGGGAGCAGGAGGTCATCCCAACTGACAATAGGAAAAAAGCTGAATACTCCCATGACACATCACCAGTTCAAACAAGCAATTTAGCTTTGCAAATTAATTCAACCAGGGTGTTATTTGTGAAGCAAATGATGGAGGGGCTGGCACCAGGCTAGAGGTTGCACAGTACAGATTGCAGAAGCATTAAGGTATGAGTCATTCTTTTATTTGAAAACCTATACTCTGGTTTCCACCCATAGTCCAAATCATACGTTTGAGGTTAATTGGTATAGAATAAAGACATCTGTAATTTTTATCGTAGGTACACTTCAACAGTGAGACCCACAGTGAGATTTTTGTAACGAACAGCCAGTTCATTACCCGTGTGATCACTCGGAACACTTTAAAACCAGCACTGATATTCACCAAAGCACTATAACACACAAATCACTTTAAGGATAATGCAAAATTTTGCACATAAAGAAGATTGCACATGATTGTCATTTGAAAAGTATTTATTGAAAGCTTTTGTTGCAGTAGGTCACGTTGGGGGTGCATCAGTCACTTGACCCATCTGTGGAGGCAACATGACAATTTTATTGTTGCAGTATATGTGACATGAGAGTATTTCTGTCAGTGTTGATGCACAAGTGTTGAATGTCTGAAGGTGTGGGTGAGGGTTAACTTACCTCCTTCCCTTGTGATCAGGTCGATGTCTCAGCAAAAGATTCCTCCAGGGAGCAAACACCTTAAAATGGTTCTGGGCTGAACCAAGAGGAAGAGCAAGATGGGGGTGTATTTAGTTTTAGCAGGATTTAGTTTATTTTTTAGGTGTTTGTTTTTTAGGTTTATTTGTTAATATGGATGTTCTTTCACTAAGTTATAGTTATGGTTTTAATTGGGAGCATTTTAACTTAGTTTCATGAAACTAATGTTAACTTTTACCACCCGTGGAGTTTTTTTAGTGGTTTCATCCCATAGAGTGAACTGTATTGAATGTGCCTTGTAACAACATTCATGGTTCTGCTGCTGGGGAGGCCATGAATCCTCCAATGCACTTTTTGCACTTTTTGTTGTTATGCACCTTAAAAAAAAAAAAGGGAAAAGACATGGACCACCCAAAAAGCTGACTCTGTCATTTCTTTACTACTCGCTGTTCAAGTCGCTCTCCGGCCAGTCTGATGGCCATATCGGGGATCTGAGGCTTACAATTTTTAAATAATAAATTAGTGTTTTATTGCATGAAATAAGTATTTGATACAATAGAAAACAACAAAACTTAATATATTATACAGAAACCATTGATTACAATTTCAGAGGTCAGACATTTAAGTTCAGTTTTTAACTAAGTTTGCACACACTGCACCAGGTTTTTGTCCATCCATCCATCCATACAGAGCTTGTCCGATTCTTTCAGGTTTCAGGGGTGTCATTGGACAACATAGAGTTTCATCTTCCTCCAAAGATTTTGAAATAGATTTGGGTCTGGAAACCACTCCAGGAGCTTAAAATTATTATAAGGGACTCACTCTTTAGTTGTCCTGGCAGTGGTTTTCGGGTCATTGCCATGCTGAAACACCCAGAAACGACCCATTTTCTATGGTCTTACAGAGAGAAGGAAGTTACATCATACATCCCCATCCTCATCCCCATCCCCATCCTCATCCATCCTCCCCTGGGATGTACAGTCATCCTGTTGCCTTTGCAGAATCCAAAATGTGTTTTTCACTCCCATGTCTCACAGTTGAGATGGTGTTCTTGGGGTTGAAGTCATTCTTCTTCCTCCAAACACAGTGACGGAAGTTGAAACTCAAAGTGCTTTAATTTGGTCTCATCTGACCATGTGACCTTCTCCCATCTTTCTTCTGGAACATCCAGATGTTCAAGTTCAAACTTCAGATCTAGACATGTGGTGTATTGAGAAGAGGGAAAGATTTTAATCCATGACGGCATAGTT
Organism: Parablennius parvicornis; assembly: GCA_900302745.1. NCBI lineage: Eukaryota > Metazoa > Chordata > Actinopteri > Blenniiformes > Blenniidae > Parablennius > Parablennius parvicornis. The sequence continues at coordinate 25,242 of OMNM01003210.1, read as the reverse complement.
TGTTACCAATTGTAATCTTTGAGACTGTGGTCCCAGACCTCTTCAGGTCCTCCTGCACAATTCTGGGTGGATTCCTTACCCTTCTCATGATCACTAACACTCCATGAGGCGAGATCTTGAATGGGACCCCCGACAGAAAGATATTGACACTCTCTTTATTTTCTATTAATGGATCTTTGGCTCAGCTCTTGCCATACTTTGCCTCCTTTAGTTACTCTTGCTAACTCGGACAAGCCTTCCCAGCTGACTGCATGTTTATGATGGCAGCTGTCAGTGTGGAAACCATAGTGCAATAGGAACTAGACAACTTTTGGAGCCAGCCTGAATTTATTTTGTTGGAGAGCTTTCGGCAAGGTCAGCATTATGCAATGGAGCGCTATGTGCAAAAAAATCTAAACAAGATATGGATGAGAAACAGCTGAAGAGACAGAAAGCAAGAGGCAGAAGCCTCATCTAATATCCATCATCATTGATGGCAGCAACAACAACATCAAAGACCAGCATTGTTCATGTACAGTAGGGTCATATATTAAATTAATTCACTTTCAGTTAACTGGACATTTGTGTCATACTGGAGAATCAGTGACATGTAGCCACACATATTGGTTTGTAAACTGGTGTACCATTTCCTGTCACATGCTAGCCTAGCTAGCACAGCTAAAGTTAGCGGAATCCAGCTCAAGCATATTAGAGATGAGACATGATCCAATATAAACAATAAAGCTTTGCTGTAGCAGAAAATTCCAACCTGACGGGAGTATAGTAGATAGCTGATAAATATTTTCTATTTTTTTTTCCTTAGAGAACCAGGTTACTTTGCCCAGATCATCGATTTAATGCAAAATGTGAACTGCCTGTGGACCAAATATGATGACCAGCCCCTCCTGCACTTGTGTTTCCTAGCAGTGGCACAGACCAAGAGGGAAGCAGATAGAGAGCAAACCAATCACATCTGTTGTAGGAAAACCAAAAATCAATAGGTAAAGAAAAAAAGTAATCTGTTCCTAGACTCCTAACAGGTAAGCTAAACAATATGACTGAATCCTTGATTTGTGGCTGAGAGTCATATTATGTAATACACATTACCATTGAATTGTGCTTATTGCTTCAGGACAGAGTCGGGTGTAAGAGCAGAATAATAAAAAAAACATGACAGAGACACCAATAAACTACTTGGTGAATCAGACGGCTGCTACAGTAACGGTGAAGGAAAATAAATATCTGACTGGATGTGGTCTAAGCTGCCGAGTAAACAATGCAAAATACAAACAAAAACACTGCACTCAAATTTCTTAAGATGCATACAAATGTCCATAACAGTTAACTAGAGTGAAAAAATTTGTCATGCACATTTATAAATTAAAAGTCAAAAGTAGTTAAAGAATAAAACGTTTCTTATATCTAGAGAAGATTACCCTACAGTATATTGGGTGGGAACCTGGTCAGCATGTATACTACGTATCAAAAAATGCATTGATTTTTTGGTTTGTTTACCTGACATTGAGAATTCTGCCAGAAACCATTTTCAATTTATTTATTTTGGTGACCACCCTCTCTACTTGAACCAGGTGAGATATATTTTTAGTTGTGGTGATATCGGGGTTCTGTCATTTATTGGTTGGACTGAGTAAATAAGGCTAAAATTTACTTTGAGGCCAATCTTTCATGACCCCTTGTCAACATTCATATCATCTCCCTTTGCAGGTAGTCATGTTCTTAAGGACATGTTCATGTAGGGTTTGTGTTTTTGCACAATTTCTTTAACAGAGAGGATCCAGTGAACAGAGTTGATGTTAACAGAATAGTAGCGTGTGGGTCGCAAGCAGCCAGAGATTTTCATGTATTGGTTGACTTGTAATTTGAGGATGTTTGTGTTTCAATCTTAAGTTCTGTGCAATCAAGCATTGCCATAGTTCTGGGGACATTTGTATTCATCTGACATTTGAGAGATTATGAGGCCATGCGGGGAGTTCACCAAATACATCAAGTCAATCCATGAGCTGAATAAAGTGCTTACAGTGTGTTCAGTTATCTGGAATCTGAAGGCCAGATCCTTCGGGTAAAAGTTTTGATACAACTTAATTCGTGCTAGGAATGACATTTCACTGATATTTCTGTCCATCCAGTTATATATCAGTGGTATGCTAGCTTGTGGCAGTATGTCAGTACTTAGGTTGTCAAATTGGTCATAACTAAATCCAGTGCAGTGCTGGAAATAATTTTGATTTTGCCGTGTTGCATGATTTCTGGTGTGAGTCTATTTGGCTTTCTACTTTTTTTCTCAGTGCATCAACTTCTGCATCCCTCTGAGCCAGCATAGCCTTCAGCCTCTCCAATACTAAATACACATTTATGGTTAAATGAAGGGACATTGTACCTGTACCAAAATCCAGATGCAGCACACCAGAGTCAAAAAACAGAACATCGCACTTCCTCTCTTCTGTCATTTCTCACAAATATTTTGTCATATTTTTATTCATGACTTTATTCTCTCTTCCTTTAGCTTCCACTTTTAAACAAACCAGCATCCTTGATCCTGTTCTGAGGCAGACAACCTCCCGAGGCCCCTCTCTCCAGACATACACATACCACCAGCACTACAAAACAACCACAGCCTCAGCCTGGAGGAAGGCAGGAAGCTTCAGGTTGAGACAAAAGGCACAGGCTGCCTGTGACAGATGGCATAAAGAGCGAGACGGGAGACTAACAGCCTCCAACTTTAGGATGATAATAAAAAGGCAGAAGGTCACAGAGCAGTTCATACAGTGAACATGCTACCCCAAAACACGATCAAGAGAAATATCCCGAGCAGCATATACATGATGATGGCCTGATGCTACAATAAAGCTGGAGTTTCTTAATGCAACAATAGATGTGTGTGACAACAGGTTGAGTGGACTGCTAGTAACTGAATGGCTTTTTAGAGCAACGGACTTGACCATAACTAAGGCAGTAATAACCATTAAATACTTCTAACTAGTCAACAATGGACAAGATATCAACATATCAAAAACACATGTCTGCTACAATCAAATCCAAAATGTCATGTTTATGAATGAATTGGCTTCCTAGGCTGTTGTTCCAAAAAACAGTGTACAGATCAGTTGATAGCTCTCAACATAAATATATGACTATACGCATATGTTATGTTTTCCTGGTCTCGTGTTTGAAGATGGATGGCATTCCATTGGGGAAAATCCATCTTCATTCCTGCTTTTTTAAATTTAGGGTCGCAGGGAGCTGACCCCTGCGAGTGCATGGTACAGGTCTGTCACAGACAAATAACCACAGACACAACTGAATATGCAAACTCCACATAGAAAGGCCCCGGGTCACACTTGAACCCATGACCTTGAGGCTAGAGCGCTAACCACTGTGCCACCAGGCTGGACACCACATTGGTGAAATGTGGCCGAAAAAAAATAAACTAAGAAACCATTACTCCATTGATTATCAAAAGACAATAAACCTTTGTGTCAAATTTGTTTAGTTATAAAAGAGGCATTTTTTTCCGCTTCACGGTAGCACAGTAGCATTTGTTTTGTATGTGTCTGTGTATGCTTTTAAATTATAATTTTTTTATAGAGATGTTGAGAGATGACATCCAGCTCTGAAAAACCTAAAGTGGTCTTGTTTTGTAAAGAATAAGTAAAAGCATCATTACCATTTTTTCATATGTGATTCCGACTGCGCATTTTCAGATTTTTGGCCATAAATCATAATAGCATCCACTTGGATGACCATTTTATCAATAATACTTAGTCACCTCATCATAGACTGATTCACAAAGAACAACGTTTTTGAGACTGGCAGCCATTTCTGACACAACAACATCTATCAAGCACTGGATTCATTGAAAACAAATCACACAGTGCTTGAAAGAATATCTTGGGTTATTTGCATATTTTTGGGGGTCTCACCAAATCCAATTGAAACACAAACACCAATACAAATGTTTCTACCAGTGCTGGCTTTTTGCTTGCCTCTGCTGTTATTATCATAAAAATAAAAGTTACTGTGAATCACAAACTCACAAGATGTACAGCAGATAGGGATGCTAAGTGGTTTATGCAACAGTAATTTGCGTTTATGAAGGAAATGCACATGACTCTAAACATAGAGGTTATGAAATGATTTCCATTTATTGCTTCGCCTTTTTGCCAATGTTGTAAATTTCTTACGTTTCCAATATTTACTACTGCCCCTCACCTCCCAGTGGCACTGTAAAGCCATGCATCATATTGTAGTTACAGCAAAGCCACTGCTGGGATTTCACACATGCCTTTTTTTTTGCTAACAATTTTATTACATAATTATGAATAAACCAACTATATTTTAAGTTTGTATGTTTTAGTGTTTTCTCATCTGTGTGTACTATCCTTGGCTATTTTGAAATGTGCTTTTTATGTAGCTTTATAATGTGGTATATAAATCACTGTTTCAACAGTCTCAATGCACTTTAAACTGTTATTTACATCCACCTATTCATGTGCACATTCATACCAATGGTCACAGCATATCCACAGAATAAAATATAGCCTCAGTTTCAGAGATCCTGTCACACTAAAAACTCACAGTAAATCATAACCTAACTATTACCAAATAAATTTTGTTTGGTGAGAATGATCATCCTCAGCTGAGGTGTACATCTGAGTTCAGTCATGCATTGAAATACCTGAGTGGAGCTCTTTCGTTTTGTCACAGGTCCTGTTGAGTAATAGCTTTCCTACACTTCACTTGCTGTGATATATTGAGAATCAGGGAAAAAAAAAAAAAAAAAACATCTTTGCACACCACAGCAGCATCATGCACGAAAGGAAGTCCCTGAGACACTTTTTTTTTTTTGTAGAAACTGTCTTTATTGACCATGGAACCATAAATCTTACATGGAGCACAAAATGTAATTTAGAGGTTGCATCAGAAGCACACAGATTTACAAAGACGTACGAGCTGCTGAACCAAAATTAGGCTTTACAATTGCTGATCTGTGTACATAAAATACCATTCCAGAGTGGTGAAAAACCCCTCAAAAATAGAGGTGGTTCGTGTTTATCACCTTTCCACTCAAAACACCGCCAATTTTTCTTGGTCAGCTCACTGACAGTGTTGTTAAGGAATTCTGCAGGGAGATCATCAAAGGCTAAATTCATACTGCAGCCAAAAGTTGCCCAAAACCAACTTTTTTGAGTTCATGGAATGCATAGCTAAGTATTTGTTTTTGTGATAGTCTGAGCAAAATAAAAATATTTTTTCAAATCAGAATGATTGTGCTCAGAATCTATGGAACTAAATCCAGCCTAAAAATTGTGTTTATTTAATAAAAACCCCAAATGTGAAAACATTTCATTATAAAGGGAATGTTCAAGATTTGATTTAGAAAAACACAGTAATCAAAATAAAAATAAGAGTATATAGAATATCCCAAGTATTGTAATGCTGGGTAGCATTCAGGGAGACGCTTTTAGGTGTCAATGTAGTAAGTAGGCAAAAGTTTTGAACCTGAAAAAGTATGATCTGAAAGTGACAGAAAGTTTTGAAGGTAGAAAACAAAATCTAAAAATTGAAAACGGGATCTGATCTTGAAAAACATTTAATCTGAAAACATTAAAATTGCATCAAAAAAAAAGCAACACCTAAAATTTAGAAAAAACAATATTTAGGAGTGAAACATGAAAATAACTGAGTTCATCAACATAATTCCAGAGCTGAATCAAAATTATACTGATGTTGAAAAAAACCTTTCATCCAATCATTTTTATTTTGAATACAGTATTTTTAATTTTTCAAAATTCAAGATGAAACTTTGAACATTCCGTTTCAAATATATTTCTTTCCAATCAGTTTTTTTCTTCGTCAAATGAACAAACCTTTTGGCAAAGGTCTGAAAATGTTGCATTTCTTCAGATGGTTGCGTCACTGAAATGAGACGAGTCTTGTAAGTTTGTGCTGGAGATCTTTCTCAAACAGCAAATTAAAAGTTGCATTAACGCGTCTCCTGAATAGAAGCCAAAAACCATTTATAAAATATCTGCTCTGTTTTTTGTAATCTTCTGCTTCCCTTTCTCAGTTGGTCATAATCATCTTTGCTTTCACTCTCAAAATCAGTACCCACGTTGAAAGTTTCCATATTATTCTGAAAACAAGACGAAGCACCTCCAGCTTTGCCTGCTCGTCCCAGAAGACCATTGTCCTAATGCAGATTTCTGAGGCCTTTGAACAGCTTGTTAGCAAGAACAGCAGCACCTGGAGTTGGATCTTCATCCCCCTGGTACGATCACAAAGTCACTTTTCATTATGCCCACCTGACTTTTGACCGGATTAGTCAGTTTAGTCTCCTCTTTCTGTTTCTGAGAACTCCGAGCTGTTGTGATGCCGAACTTGGCAAAACATTTGGAGATAGATAAATAGGCCATTAATACAAGACTGATGATATATCCACAACTCGTTGCCCTGAATGATTCAGTCTGGAACTCTAATAGTGGTTGCAATTAAATTACAATTTGAAGAACCACTCTTACAAAAAAAAAAAAAAAAAATAACAAAAATATAGACTTCAACATAAAAAAAAAGATAGTACTTAAGAACATTTTCCAAATGGGTTTCTATATAAATGTCCCCTGTTTTGATTATCATAACTGCAATTCTAATGACAGGTATTTCTAAAGGCACATTAACTGATGAAGACACACTAAACTAAATTAATGGCAAAACTAGTTTCCTTCCCTGTCCTAATAATCCGATTGCAACATTTCAGGAAATTCAAGGGGGAAAAAAAAGAAAAAAACTCACAATGTTCATATGACCAAACCTGGGGCTTGGATATGGATTCAGTTGCTCCAATGAAAGGAAGGTCCCTTTTAAATTTTTAATATACTAGTAACTCACATATATGAGTACATCATTTATTCAGAGGAAAACCCACTGACTAAATACTTTATGTTGTGCCAATGATTGGTGGTGCTTCAAAAAAAAACAAAACAAATAAAACTCTACTTTGAAATTTGTAGATACTTGTTTTACAGTGACAGAAACACAATAACACAGTATATAAATCAGATTTGTGATTCTTTAACTCTGTGACACTGAGATGGAGGAAACTTTAATCATATAATATTGTTGCAACTGGGATTTTAAGGTCCTTGAAACTGTAAAACTTAATAAAGTCATCTTTGAAACACATTGACTAAATAAATGGAAATAATAATAATTAGAAAAAAAGGCAGAACCAATGATAATAATGATATTTGTTGGGAAGGCGTCTTGTGAAAAAAAATCATGCTTATTCTAGATTTCCTGTTGAAATAATCTCATTTTATTGATGGATGCATGGACATGTAATAGGAACCGCAACTAAATGACACTTTCCAGTTTAGAGTTAATTATGGAGTCAATAAATACATTTTCTACAGCCTGGAAGGTTAATTGGCAGCACAATTATCTATTACCGGAAAAATAGAGCAGGCAACTTTTTGTTAGCAATGAGCTTTGTGTGACAGCATGCAGCACAATACACAGTACACAGCAGAAGGAAAAAAACTAAATAAAAATCTGTAACTGCTGTAAGAAACACTGAAAATTCAGTGCTACTGAATTTTGATAAGCAGTGGCCAAGGCTAAGCCTACCATTACATGATGCACAAAGAAAATGCTGTTGTTAACATTTCTTTTTTTTTTTTCCCACCTTCTTTCTGTAAAACAACTGCATGAAATGCTGCAGCATGTTGATTTGGATGTTATGAACACTCCTCACAAGCAGCGACTCACTACGGAGTGCATTTTGTTTTACTACACACATGTTGTACATTCCTCTGATTATGGTTCTGGCGCCAGAAGAGGAGGCTGTCACCACCATCTCCAAACAATATGAATGCATGCTGTTTGTCATCCACGCCGGGGCCGTTTCTCGAGGGTATTTTCCCATTTATGACAGGATTTACACTCTCCCTCTCCATCTCGCTCACTCTCCTTTCTCCTGCGCTTTCCATTTCTTTAATATATGTCCTGACTTGCGGGCACTTCCTCATTATTCCTATCTTGATATCTGCCACTGTTAATGAGTGGAGGGACTCGCATTGCAGAGTTTGAGCGTCTGGATTAATGTGGGTGGTGCAGTGGGGAAGTTTGGGAATAGTGCGTGCTCTCACAGTTCATTACTGTGGATATATGACATTTTAAGGCTGTGAGACGCCGGGCTAATGATGCTCCCCGGTAAACACTGGAGACTGCCAGCCACTGCACCTGAGAATGTTCCTCTAATAGCGGGAATGTCAACACTGTGACAGGTCCACTTCCTACGCACCTACTGCACTGTCTTTTTCTTCTTTTTTTTTTCTCTCCCCCAGTCATCCATCGTTAATTGATACTGTATGAATTTTAAGAGTACACATGGCAACAATCAATTAATCTTTAGTTGAGTGGCAGTTTTCAGACAGTTAAATGGAATTCAAAGATTTCCACGGCACACAGATGCATATTATAAATGCATGCAACCTGATATTGTTGAAGAAATAAGACATGAACAAAATCATAGAAAATTATATAATGATATAAGATTAAAAAATATATATTTTTAGACACAATAAACAACTGATGAATAGAAAAACTTAAGAAAGTTTTAAGAACTCAATACCATTAATTACTAAAGGAAAATAAGATTAAATGTTTATGAATTCTCTGGTGACCTACCACAAAAATATGATTAAAGGAAAATAAATGAATATCGTTATAGTACAAAAAATTTTAAAACAGCACATAAAATCCAGAAATACGAAAATTAGATTTTTTTTTTCTTTTTTTTGTATAGAGATTGTGGTGGTTTTTAGAAAACACACCAATGAATAAATTAACAAAATATAAATAAATAAATAAAGTAACAGGATACTTTCAGAAATTGAGAGAAAGTGAGAAAGAAGCACAGTTTGATAAATAAGGCTTTTGGTTGTCGCCTTAAAAAAATAGACATGCTTTGAGAACAATTGTAATACTAAGGTATTTGTAAAGCAAATTCTTGCAACCAGTATGCAACCTGTATACACAATGGCCCCGTTTACACGACAATGTTTCAAGTGCATCAATTTTGCGCTTTAGTTTCGAAAACAATGTGCATTTATACAGAAATGGTATAAACGCTGAAAATGATGTAGTTAACCACTAGTGGGTGGTGTTGTTTGTTTTTGAAATTGGACCACACACACCCACGCACCCACGTACACACACGTACTGTTGTTGTGTAAACAAACATCCAAAGTGCATAGGTTTCAAGTTTTCACTTGAAAATGTGTAATTAGGATCTAATAAAATGACTTACACAACATCTAAGAAGTCTACGTTTCTCTATTCCTATTGCCGCATCATGTAACTTATGTGTAAGAGCGTCCATTACAATGTCATCCTATTGAAATTCCCTCCGTCTCCCAAGATTATTATCAAGTCAGCAGTTTTTTGAACGTCATAGTAAGGTCGCCAGTCTGATGCCGCGTAGACAGGAGCCAAAACAGAACAGTGCGCACAGAGATGACACCCCGCTCTCTCCATCTTCTGACAGCTGCACGTTGAGCCTGTTCACTTAAGAAGTTCTTCAGGCACCAGTGCGTTTGGCGACTGCAGATCATGAACATTAGAAGCCTTCTGTTGCGGAGCAAGATGCCTCCCTACACGCATTGCTCACAAATCACAGACGTGATTCTATAATTCTATTTTATTCTCATGAGACAAACTAATGTAAAAAAAAAAAAAAGCTCACTTTTCAAATATAGAGGCTAGACCCCCATAATATATTTGCGTTGCATCACAACAAAAAAATATTTTTTGAGAGACGAACAAAAGCTATGCACTATGACCTTATTAGACAGTAAAACAGTACATATACTTCAAATCAACTCTGGACTTTATAACCACAAAACTGGGAAATCACAGGGTGCCCTTAGTAGGCGGGGGGCATTGAAGAAAAAGCCCACAGCTACCACTTTTCTAAAAATGGTTATTTTCTTTTCTTTTTTTTTTTTTTTTTTTTTTTTTTTGATTTGCTAGCTGCTGCAAAAAGAAATGTTTTATCCGGTGTCTCAAGCAAAATGTACTACAGTATCACTACTAATATAAGA
>OMNM01003205.1:6702-29930 GCA_900302745.1 Parablennius parvicornis | reverse complement strand
TTCATACTCCACATAAGGCAATCTCAGTCGATATACAAATATTTCACACATTTGTGAACACTTGGATGCATCACATTACAATACTTCATCATTATCTATATATATTGATATATTCATTTATATATTTATGATCTACATCATTTCAATTTTAATGTATAAATGGTTGGGGAAAATACTTATGATCCTTCTGCTTCTTCTTAGATGAATAACAAAATATTCCCAAATATCAAATACTGCACTGGTCAGAATCCTTGGTGTCTGTACCACAATGATGTAAACAATTACCAGTATGTCAATGACAGTGCACATGGTAAAGGCAAATGTCTTTATTTTTGGTTTGTTTATTCAGTCCATGGTCTTTCATATTTCTCCCAACAACTGCCAAATTCCAGCAGGAATACACTGCACTGTATTAACTTAATACAGTTTTGTACAGTAGTTTGGTCAATGTGAAACAACAGCACACAGGCCTTCAATAGTATTTTAACGTGATAAATTACAGTAAACTACAGTATTTCTCAAAATTGGTGCATGCCAAACTCAAGAGGGAAAGTTCTGTGCATGGCCACAGCATTGCGGACATGTGCTGCTATGAACAGGAAGTCGTACTTTTTCTTCACCCCTTTGATTGTGCATCTACAAATAACAAGGTAATTAAAAACGAATTCATCTTTCTTTCTTTCCAGGAGAATACAACTAAATAGTGACTAATCCTACAGCTTGGTGTTTTTTTTCCTGTATCTTGAAAATATTTTCTGAGATCACACTGCCTGTAAGCTTCAATTGAGGTGTATGTGATCTGGCTCCAGTGCAATGTTCGGCAGATAAAATAGTTCCAAGATAATTAAAGATCTGACACAAAATACCTATGGTCATATCAGTACCACTTAATTTATGTCACCTTTTGTTAAAAAAACTCTAACTACCTCTTTCAGACTACAAAATGTAGTTTGCCATTCAGTCAGTGATCATACATCATTCTTATTTCATGTGCTTCATTGGGATCAATCCAGAGAGAGATCAAAGGCCATCCGAGGGAAGGTTATCTCCAAGAAGAGCGGCAACATGGTCCACCTACTTTGAATGGGACTTCATATCGGTCAGTGAGCTCTCCCTTATCGCTTGCTCCTAACACACACTAAACCAAGAATTTGATAGTATCAGCTTTAGAAACATGCAATGTTATTATACATCTCTATTTTTTTTTTAAGTATTATTATTGTGTTTGTTGTTCATTTAGATTGGCAACTCTGGAACAACAACCAGCATGGTGACGATCTCTTCCTGACTGAGAAGATTCCTCCTTCAACCAGGACTGTCCACACCTACTCAGACCAAGATAAGCATGCACTTACCTCACCCTTTTGTGGTAAAGCACAAGCTTACCTCTTTCCAAATAATGCAATTGATGCACATGTTTAGCAAGCTCTTACGGGTGTGTGTTTTCACATTAATACATTTTCAAAATCTTGTAAAAATGTGTTTTACAAATGTTACTGATGCAAAGTTTCAAAATGTTCTTAGTACTGCAGTTTTGCACAGAGTAGTAGCACTAAATGTCGATACTGTAGACACTTTAAACTGCCTCTTGAGTGCACAGGAGGTCAGACATCAGACTAAGTCCTTATTTCCTATTATTATTTGTTGCCTCTGTGTTCAGTCCATGGTAAAGTTCCATATGGTAAGATGAGACACAATACATAAAACAGAAGATAGCATAGAAGCAGTTAAAACTTTTGTTGTGTTTTCAAGTTTGGTAAGGTCTCTGACATGTGATGTAAAGGTTCTAGTTTATTGAGATTATGTCCAGCAGCACACATTATTTGGCAGTTTTTGTTTTGCTGCTCTGAATCTCTTTGGCTTGTCAGTCTGGGATTTCTAACCGTTTTAATTCTTGTTTTAGATGTTATTGTATTTTTATAGAAACAGTTTTCATGTTGACACTGCTGTTACCCGAGTGTGTATGTGTGGAAGCGTGGCCCCTTTAACGGTGGGCCCGGCTCGCTTGACTGGGTGCGGAGCTGTCTTGTAAGAAACTGCATGTATAGGAAAGGTAACTGGCAAATAAAAGGAACAAGTGTGCACCTCGAAGGGGGAGTCCTGTGTCCTGTTTTTCACCAGCTGTGAGAGAAGGGAGTTCACTCCGAAGCTCTGAGTCTGGACAGCTTCGGCACCGGGAATGAAGTTGATCCCCCCTGCGTCTCCCGACCACGGTCCGGAGATCAGAGCAGGAAAAGTTAACACTGATAACAAATAAACATTTGTGTGAATTATATCCTTTGTGAATTGTTTATTGATTATTTAGCGTGAGTTCGACGTTGTGATTTGTTTCATGAAACTGCAAAATAACAGTAAAGTGCTGGCATCTCTGCTGCCAGCACTTTACTGTAAATACAGAAAAATACAGAAACATACAGTATTTCACAAGTACAGTAATAAGCCGAGAGTCATTTCACAATATAAATACTGTAAAATAACAGTAATGTGCTGGCGTCTCTGCTGCCAGCATATTACCGTTATTTTACGGAGAAACTCTTTACAGTGTACACACGACATTTTGTAAACACTTTCTTTAAAAACTGACGCGTTCAGCAGGGTTTTATAGCGATGGCTATCTGCCAGATGTATTTTCACTAGTAAATTAATTTTTGTTGAATGAAACGATGTCCGCATTGGGAGTAAGGTTGAAAACTGTCCCCAGAATAATGCTGGAAAATGCCAGAAGCAGCGGGAGCGTCACATCCGGCGGAGCGTGCCATCGGATTTATCCTTGGTCTTTAAAAGGACACCCTGGAAAAGAGGCTGTGAACCTGACAGGTAACTGGACGCATGCTATGCATATATAAAATATTTTGAAAAAACTGAAAGAGAAGCAAGCTTCTGTTTCTCATGAATCAATCAACTTGAAACTGAAAAAAGAGCGAGAAAGACAGGGGAAAGCGTCCAACTTGTACGTGCGCAGTTTGACGTCTCCATCATTTGATTTGCGTAGACTAAGTATTCTTCGGAGTTCATTTCAGGTAAGACAAGAAGCGGGTTGCCGGTGTATGGCATCTGTAACCTCAAATAAGATATAGATGGTGTTTTTGGTGCAGAATATCTTCATGTTTTTGCATTTGTCAGAACTTCTGACGCACATACGCCATTCCTCCGACTTGTACCTTCCTCCTCTAAGATGCAGGGACACTAAACAGCTACAACCAGTCACCTGTTCCTTCAAATAATTTTTTGTTTTGAAAAAGACTGAAAATGCCTTTATTCAAAGAGGATCCGGCTGCAATAAACGCAGAGCGTTGCGCACCGAAATGCTGTATGTGAGGGACCAGCAGGTGGTTTTGGATGCAGGCGCATATCAATCATTTACAAATATTGTAAAAGTGTCTGAGATAAGGATATTATATATTATTTATGGGGCCTACAGCGTGTTTGGTGTTGGAGATTTCAGTGGCTTTTCTAAAATGTAATGAGTGGATGAGTGTGGCAAGATGGTGATCAGGTCTGTCAAGTTTATTGTAATTCTTTTTAATTGCGAAAAAAAACAAAACAATAATATATATATATAAAAACACACACACACACTCACACATATATATTTATATAGCATGCACAGTCAACGACCTGTAGGCTATATGCATTAAATATACTTTTACCCTCTTTCAGCTGTGGTACTGTGAGCCAGAGACAATCATGATCCTCCTGACTTCTTCCTCTGGTAGGTACTTATTTCTTCATCTCATTTCATAGTCTGGATTACTGTACAACCACAATATAGAGATGCAGGGGTTCCAGATGAGGTGAATCAAACTGAGCAGGAAAACATTGACTCTTGTTTTGAAGCTTAGTTTCCAGGTAACCTTAGATAAAGAGAAGACAAGTACAATATATACTATGGGAAGATAACTTTTTTTTAGGCCTTTATGTGAAGCATACTATAGATAACTATATGCATGAATTGAAAGATGCATATTCAAGCTATCCATAAAACAATAGGTTATACCAACTCAGCAATGTCATCAATTTACCAATAATATGTATAAGATATATTAAATCTCTCAATGTCACCTATTGTGTACGTAAATTACAATTCCAGTACTTCTATTTGTCAAATGACACTATTATATAGTACAGGTGTTCCTACAGTGTAAATTGTTTATATTGAATTCAGGTTCCTATTGGTATCACTCTTGAAAGTTATTGTTTTGTATTTTTTATTCAGTCTTGTTAATAGGTACCAGGTAACACAGCAGGGTATCACATAACAAAGACCTTCCCATCATGCTTTGCTGTCATGAGGCAGTGATCCAGAAATAGAGAACTGCTTGAAATTGACAGTGTGTTTGGCTCTGGCTTTATCTTTCTTTCTTTCTCTTTTTTTTATTAGTGACCCAGGCAATGCAATAGTTGGTTTGAGTAAATATTGACTGCAACACTTTAGACTTGTATGTACACAGAGTTGCATGTGAGGCTCTTTAATGTATTTACGCTGACAAAAATCAATAAATATTGAACAATCTGGCAAATTATGGATTGAATTGAAGGTGATGTGTTGTATTCTTGAAATTAAAAGTCCACAGTTCTTTTGCCCACCTCTTTAAGAGGAGAGGCACACAGATTACTGGCAGCCTTTTAATTTTATTTAATATCATTCATTTATTCTGCTGTTTTTTTTCATCGTGTAACTTGTCCTGCACCATTGGGAGCACGGACACAAACATTTGGCAATAGGTTGCTCGGACTTTAGTTAGCAATTCGGTTAACCGTTTTCGAATAAATCACAAAAAACTGTGAAAAAATGTCCCATACAAAGTGAATGGGAGAGGCACCTCGTGGCGATGAAAGGAGGTGAAAGGTTGACATCATTTCATCTCCTCTTATCTCCATTGCAAAAGATGAATGATAATAACAACAACAATAATAATAGTAATAATAATAATAATGATGATAATGATAATGATAATAACAATAATAATAATAATAATAATACACAAAGAAAACACAAAAAACAAAAAGCATCAGCGCCGAGAGGCAGGCACACAGTTTCCTCTGGAATTTTCTTTTTTTATTATTATTATCATTTTTCTTCCACCGTTTCTTTCGTGCGTAACTAGTCCCGCACCGCTGGGCGCACGAACACAAAGAGTGCATAAAAACATACAGAACGTTCAGGAATAGATCGCTATGACTTTTGTAAATGATTCGGCTAACCGTTTCCTAATAAATCGCCAAAAACTATGTGAAATCTGCCATACATGGTGGATGGGAGAGGCACCTCCTGGACATCCAAGGATCAAAGACAGTCAGAGTCAGGCCCATAGAGGCAGTCACAAAAAATTTCCTCTGGAATTTTCTAGTTAGTAAAGTTGCCAGATATGTACCTCCGTAAGGTCCAAAATGACAAGTAAGAAACATGCTGTCAAGTTATTGTTGGCTTTCTGCTGTGTCTCATACGCTGTTTTCTTTCAGATGAAGAGTCTGTTGAACTCGCCTGGCTTTGGAATCACAGGAAGTTCAGGGTGAAAAACACTTTAAGGGTTGCTACTGCAACGTTTGAAAATATCAAAATTTTTGCAGGTCATTATCTTTGCATACTGTCTTTGGCAGAACTATGACTTGAGAGTAAAAAGGGATTCCCCAGAGACGAGGTTTGTAGAGAACAAAGGCTGCTTTTAATTGCCAAATTTAAAAATCTTACAGAGGAAGAGATAGCCTTAACAAAAATATAATTCAAATGGAAAATGTATGCCTGTAACAGCATAACATATTATTATTAGAACTTCTACTAATTTCTCTTTAAGCGAATATACTGTGCTGTGATAAAATGTTCAACCTCTTTCTGATTTTTGTCATTTCTATTTTGCAGCCGTTTTTGCAAAATAGATTTACATGCAAATGGCTGATTGTCTTAATGCTACCACTAGTTTGTAAATTGTCTCTAGAATTAATATTGGTGGTTAAAATGCATCAGTTGGTGATGGTTGTGAGGATATTTATGAGTGAAAATAATCAATTAATATATTTAAAACAATAAAGCAATAGTCAAATTACTTAAAAAAAAAAACACTTTTTAACTGGTCTAGAAAAAGTGAAACTCCCAAATATCAAGGTCACAGTCAAACATAAATGTGAATGGATAATGTTTTAGGTACAATACATTTTGTCGAACAGAAATTTCTTTCAAGTACAGAAAGAATCTAATATATTGTATTTGTACATTACAATAGAATAGGATAGGTATAAATACATTTCAAACATTCACACAGTACACACGTAGGCTAAGGCATAGCTCAAAGCCATTGGGGCTAAACTATGAATGGTTCCTGCAATTGAAGTTTTAGAAGTGTAAATTGCTTCGACTAATAAACTAAACTAAGTACACATATTTCAATAATCACATTGGGCAAATTCCTTTGTTTTTGCATATTGACGATCCCATTTCTGGGATACGGAGATGCAGCCACATTAGAGAACCGATGAGGGTCAAAGGTCTTGCTCTGGGACACTTCTACATGTGGACATGAGGAATTAAACCTGCAACCTTCCCTTTGAAAGACGACCTCTCCGCCAGCTGAGCCACAGCCGCTCCAAATGTCGAAGCATTTTGCATGTTGCTAAATGTGCTCTCTAATAATCCCAAAGTGAAGTGACAGTTTGTGACTTTGAGCTTTTCTTTTTTTTTTTTCACAACAAAGTAATGATGAAATTAGTTTGGAGGTTGATGATAGTACAACACTGAAGTACCAGATGAATCTTGCAAGATGTCACACAGATGGTGAAAAATATCAGGGAATGGTTTGAACACTTATGCACAGCCTTTCAGAGCCTTATATGTTCAGTCAATCGTGTGAAATGCAGTTCATTATTTGAACATAACATACGTGTTAAAATTAAACCAGATGAGGTTGTACATTTATTTCGATCTCAATTAAAGCCTGGGCTGCAGTGGTATTTATAGATCTAAACAGCTAGATCTGTGAGTGCTGCTGCCAGCTGCTTTTGTTATAGGTCACTATGTTTGATCAGTCCACAGAGTAATTGATCTCATGTCTGCTATGTACACAGTCGGTCCAGCTCACTCTCACTGTAGCCAGTGGTGCATCATGTGGGCATCCTTTAAATGTTCGTAACTTGTTCCCCGCAGCAGCATTTGTGTGTATTTGATCCCTAATAACACCACAATCAAGTGCTAGCATTAGCGTCCTGTTCAGATGTTTCTTTTTAAGACATTTTGTGACAAATTAAAGTTTATTGCATGCCAATGTTGCCATTTTTTTGTAAAGAGCTAAAGTATATTTATTATGTTTTTGTTTTTTTTTGTAAAGATGTGAATGATAATGATGTGCGTGGTAATGAGGCAATTGTTAATGTTGCATGCTTTGAGCGGCACACCCCTGACTGAAAGAATGTACAGTAACTAATTTGTTATAGTGATCTGAAAATGGATGAATGTATCATAAGCTTGGTCTCCATCCCATAAACGTGCGTCTTGGTAAGTGATATTTCTTTTACATAAGATGGGCGTAATTTAAATAAATAAATAAATAAAAAAATCTATAATATTTTGCTTTTAATGCAATAGAAATACACAAAGCGGAAGATGGAATAACCTGCAGAAGATTTCAATATTTGTATAATTTTTGGGAAAATCACTGATGCATGCAGTAATGCAATAATACATGCATACACTTAAATGTAATAAAATCTGATTGAAAGTGTACAACTGAAAAAAAAATCACAGCTATTATAGCTAGAAATTTGTTTTAAAAGACAAATTTCACTGGATGTTTTAAAAAAAAAATGCGAACACAATCCTGTTGCCACCTGAATTTTTATTAATTAAAAAAAATACATATTCTCAAGGACCATAGATCTCAGTCCATAGCACAACTATTTATTAATGTAAAGTATGATCTTCACCCACTTGCTATTGTTAATTTGGAAGAAATAAGAAGGTCTACCGTCCCGACTTATCACTCCAATGACCGTATTTGGTAACTAAGATTTTTTTTTCAGGGTTTTTTTCAAACTAACTTAATGTAACTAAGTCTTGAAATATGCTTCAACAATGCTCTCGGGTTAGAATGTTACATTTTCAAGTTTCTACCTGAATGCCCTACGAAGTGTTATAATCACTTTATAAATATTTACACATTTTCTGATTACACAATGGATTTTGATTCCGATGCATGCACCAAAACATTAGCGGCAGTAGCTTTTTATGTGAAACCACTGCAAGGGCTATTTACTAACTGACACAGTCAGCTCCTGACTGCTGCTGTTTTTTGACCACAGGGTTCTTCCACTGTACCAACAAGCTCTTTTTGAGTGATCAGTCCACGGGACAGCACATCAAGGAGTTTGCGCGTAAAAATGCCGCTAACGCTTTGTCAGTCGCCAACCTGGTCATGGGCATGGCCTCAATTCTCAGCAGTCTCAATGGGTGAGTGTGCATGGAGGTAATGGATTTCTTTAGTCAGGCTCATCAGCGATTAAATCTATAGGTGTGTGTCACTGTGTGGATAAATGTGGAATCTCATTATGTAACAAGTGCACGGAAAACCTCATTTCTGTAACTAACAGAAAAAGTCACAGAAGTTCAGATGTACAAACACATTTTTATTATTTGTCTTTCCTGCACTTTTAATTTCGCGTCACCATGAGCGCATCTATTAATGATAACAGTCAAGTAATGCCATCCAGGTAAAAGCAGGTGGCAGTTATTTACCTCCATTTGTAACACTTGTATACAAACCGGTGCTAGATTTCACTCTTTCCCACTGGCATGAACTAGCACATATTTCATCCCCTTAAATGGCTCGCTGTCATCAAATATCTCCGCTTAACCTTCATTTGTTGTGTCCAGGCACCACCACGCTGCCTGTTGGCTGGTTCTGATTGGCTACCTCCTGGATCTGGCCGACGGAGCGGTCGCCCGGGGACTCAATGCCTGCTCTGCGCTGGGTAAGTTGAGTGTTTGTGGTCAGTGGCTCTTAAAAGAGATAAACCTCAACTGTGCCGCTGGCAGGGCTTGTTGCACAGGCTTTTGTCTTGGACGGTCTAATTTGGCCGCACAAAGTCATAAACAAAGGCTGCCAGTAAAAAGAAACTCGGCTATTGAAAAACTTATGGCTAGTCTTGCGGGGTTTTCAAAATGAGAAATCATGCATATTTAAAAGTATGTAATTTGAGCTATATTAAATCAGAGCCAGTTCTTTTGTCCGGAGACTCTGCTATTTATCTCAAGTCGGAGGCTCAAGTGTAAAATTGTACGGCATCCAATTACCTGTCACCCCGGTAAATTACACACAATGCATTTTCAGCCCATTTTCGAAAGCACAAATAGCTTTAACGTGCAAAATCACATTTTCTCAGAAGCCCCAAAAATAGCTTCCAGCAAGTGCAACACAATACATTGTTAGCTGCACATTTCAGGGGGCTTTTGTGTCTCGACTGGCTTTTTTTTCTGCATGACTTTGCAGGTGGATGTTGTTGTGTCAAATGAACAATCACTTTTCTGATTAAGCAGCCTAATTCCACAGGATCACGCCTCAATTGTCTATCTTATCCCGCCGCTCTGGGTTCTCTGCATATCTGAAATTGCTAAAATTGTTGACCCTGGGCTGTGGAATTCCACCTCGTCCATTTGAGCCGTGGCCTGAATCGCCTCATCCTCATCTGTTGAAAACATGCTCCCTCTTTCTGTGGGATAAAGAGACACAGCAGCGGAGAATGTTGTTTATAGAATGACCGCCTGTCGGGCTGACTCTGAACTTTTCACTTGGGAATATTTGTACGTGCACCTCACCACGGTCACATGTCAGTCACGCTGGAGAGGTGATGATGTGTCCACCTTCATCACAGACTTGTGATCAAGCTCAATTTGAGTAAACCTACAGATCCTTATGAGAGAGATACATTTTTAAAAGCAGTTTGCCAGAGTAAAAATAAACTGAGCCAGGTTCTGAAATTAATATAGAAGTGAAATATAGTGTCTGTTCTTTAAATGACTAGATTTAACGAATTCTGCCTTCAACCAATTTTTAGCCAAGATCATTTCACATCAACAAAGACATCAAATTTAGTCTGGCTCTTCTTTACTCATCAATTTCCCCTTTACAGTCTTTTTACGCCGTTTCACATAGATGGCTTCGCGTCATTTTAACAGTTGTAATGTAAATATAGGTTTTCTGAAGTATTTTGAAATGTAATACTTCAAGTAATAGTATCAGCTTTGAGGTGGTAAAAAGTACCCTTGTTTCTTTTTTCTCATGTTTAGGTGCAAAGCTGGATGATTTTGCCGACTTCACAACCTTTGGGATCGCCACTTCTCTGCTCCTGCGGACGTCTGACCTGGTGGACAACATTCTCTGCATGTGCTACGTCCTCTCAGTGTTTGTACGCCTTTGTTTCTTTTCAAGTGGTGAGTCCCCACACGTGGCGTTATCTCCTCAGTTCATTCAGTTTCATGAACTTTTCTGTATGTGTTGCATTGTTTTTCTTTGTGATTGATCAACAGGGATTCCGTTCATGTACCGAGGCCTGCCCTGCATCTACTCGTCGGCCATTCTGGCCAGTGCCTCTCTGCTGTCACGGGGAAACATGGCAGTGCTGCGGGTCATCGCAGTGGCCATGATCCTCTTCATGATAAGTCAGAACTTCTATCCTCACGACCGCGTGCTGGAGTCGCAGGCCTGGAAAAAAGTAGTGTATGCTGGAGGTAAAGTAACTTCTATAAACCTGCATGTTCTCTCAGAAATGGCAAAGATGTGTCCTCTGCTTAATATATATTTCAGACACAATCTATACCCTCTGAATGCAAGGAGATATTGAAAAAAAACATCAAGATATAGTGACTTTATCCAGTTTGTTATTAAACCTATCATGGAGAATTGCAAAAATACACTCAAGTCAAGTTACAACTTCAAAACACACTATTCTCCTGTAATTTTGGCTTTGCCATCCAGCCATCCAGCCATCCAGCCATCCATCCATCCATCCATCCATCCATCCATCCATCCATCCATCCATCCATCCATCCCGGATGGAACCCAGGAGGATTTTTTAATGCTAAAATGTTTTGTTAAAAATGTGTTTTTTGACTTTATACGTACATTTGAGTTCCTTTTTTTCTCTCTAAATTTCAGGAATCATCATGGTGTTCTGCTCGTCCTTTTCCCCTGCATGTGTGTACTACCTGCTGTGGTCTGTCTCCTATATTTTGTTCCCCACATCACTGTGGAGCAGTAAAGTGTAAAAAAAAAAAGGAAGTGCTGGTTTCGTCTCAGAAACCCCAGATAGACTTGACTGTGGTCCATCGGGTGACGGAGGCTTCCATGTGGCATTCAAGTTAAATATGCACCACAGGGGATCACTCTATTAACTTTTATTGTGACGTCTCAGAGACTTTCAGAGAGTCAGAGAGGTGAACCCTCTGGTTCTTCCAGGTTGATCTTTTTGTTAAATCACAATTTCCAGTATTAATCAGTTTTAGCAGTACTGTCCACAAGATTATGTGTTTGGCTTCCACATTTCTTTTGTGTCTGATTTGATTGGATCATTGTACGTGTTCGCCTCTGTTTTAAGAGGCTTTAGAGTTGCTTTAGCAAGTAAAATCACACTGGATCATCCAAATCAGCTGTGACACTGCAGATGGTTGTCAGAAATCTGTGGCAGCGTCACAGATATAAGTCGCAATCGCACATTTCCCTGCCATCTAGTGAGTGAGAAATTTGATTGGATGCACAGTCTCCAAACTGATGGCTGCGGCAATACTAAAAACGGCAATCACCCATAAGTTTTTGACAACTGTCAGGTGTCGTGAATAACACTAATCAACCCATCATCATGGCACCTGCTTGTGGTTGGGTTATATTCAGCAGAAACAGAATACTCTGTGCTCAGAGTTGATGTGTTAGATACAAAAAAATGTTCACGCGTATTCATTTGAGTGATTTTTACAAGGGGAAATATGTGTCAACTGGGTCAGATCATCTCCGAAATTGCTGCTCTTGTGGGCTGTTTTCAGTCTGCAGCAGTCGAAAGAGGGAAAGCAGTGAACCAGCAACAGTGTTCTGGTGTTCCAGAAAGGAGGTTCGACAAACTGTGAGCCTCTCGCTGAACTCTGAGTCGACTCACTCCGAGATGGGAAACTAAAGTTTCCGGTTCCAGAACATCTCATCTGAATTAGTTCAATCAACTCTCAGCATGTGACTATTGAGTTACGGGCGTGCACAACCAGATTAAAAACCATCATCAATGGAGCCCCGATACCATGAGTCGCTATGGCAACAGACCGAAAACCATGCTATTTTGACGTAAAAATAACAATACTGCTGCAGCAGAGGAGAGAGACGACAGATGAGAAAGCTGCTGCCAGAGTCAACGCGTAAGTTTGAATGATCTACTCCATTGACTTAACATTCACCTGAAGGTCGCAGCAAACAAGCAGAAAAAATAAATAGGTGTAAAATCTGAATTTCATTTAGGTGCAATCCAACAGGAGGAGATTAAAAATGAAATATAAAGCCATAATTCAGTATGAGAAGGTATATATGCATATATGCTATGATTGTACCTCCCTTTGATTTAAATTGTAGTATTTCAATTGATGTAGGCTATTGGAATAAAGAAATATTAATTCAGTAGCTATTTCAAGTAGTAATTTAAACCCCTAACAAAATGTTTGCACTCATCCCCTCTGTTAATATCCTACCGAGTAGATTAACACATTTTTATTAGAGTGCAGTCATTTAGAATGTGACGATGTGCATGCCAACGCTTAATAAAATATTAAAATTAGTACACACGTACGCATGCATACACACACACTTCTTTCTTTAATTAGTTGTTTCAGTGTGATGGGGACTTTTCAAACTGCTCTACACACTGTTGCTTTACCAGTATTATAAAGAAAAGTATTTCCCGGAAGGAATTTCCCCCACAGGGAATTAACAGTGCAAAAAGACTCTCTCATGAGGTCAGTTATCTCAAATTATTTCTGGGAGCACTTCAGCTGGGTTATGTTCACAGAGTCTGTTACTGTGGTGACTTACTTGGAGCTTTATTCAGCTCTATTTCTGGAACACGTAACTCTGTTTCCCTCATTTCGGGGTTAACCAACTCTGAAGTTTCACATAAACCGCTTGCTGGAATACACCCCTGGTCATATTGTTATGGTTGATGATGGAGTTGGCACAGGTTGTGGTCATAAGCTGCATAAGAACGCAGCACCATCTTTAGACCAGCAGTGGTCATGGGAGCACAGAAATCTGCTTCAGTTTGTCCATCATTGTGTCTTTGTGATTCTAGTTCTGACGACACATTTTTGGTACTTGAAGCTCTTTGCTTATCAAGTGAGAAAACAGGAGAATATGCACTTTAAAAAAAACCAAACTGATTTGATGACAAGCTTAATGAAGATAATGGCACAGAGTAGCAGGTGACTGAATCTGTTCTCAACCTACAAACAACCCTCATTAGCTTCTATTTGTAAGCCATTCATTCTTGAATTTTAACTTGTATATCAAAATGAGGGGTTGTCACTATTTTTCTTATGAATTAGCTGATCTCACTGGATCACAGCTTGTGTTGACAGCAACAGGGTATAATGATTACACAAATTTTACAAAGATTACACAAAAATTAAATCAAATTCCAAGTTCTGTAAAAACACTTTTGCTTTCAGCTCACTGTGGATCCTCATAGGATTTATGATGACTAGTGTTACTGCAGACTCAACACAAATGTACTGTGATGCATTTAGTACTGCATTGAGATTTCATGTGTGGATGTTTTTAGGTTTTCAAACTGTAAATCACAGCAATGTATAAATGCCATGAGCAATATAAATACAAAAACTGTACATTTTCCCATTGATTGAAAGAAGAAATGTAAAATATCTTCGTACAAATGATAAAGATCTGTGTGGTGAAATCTGTATATTTTTGGCAATAAAGTGTTAATCATTCACTGCGTTTCATTGCCCTTAATTCAAAAGATCACAACAATATCTCCATTCAATTTCGACACAGCTTCACTGGATTTCACCCAGCAGTTTGATTTCACTTTTTGTTGTTGTTGACATATTTGATATTTACATAAGCCTATGACATCAGCCCGGCCCTTTTGTTATAGTCAAAGATGTCGATGACCTCAGGGATGCAAATAGGCTCGGTTGCAGCCAGGTGCAGTGACGCCTCCAACAGCTTGACAATGGATGAAAAGGTGGGTCGGTCTTTGAAACTCCACATCCAGCAGTACTTCATCATGTCGTACCTATAACGAGTACATACACAGAAACTCTGAAGTTTTGCGTACAAGCAATAGTTTGACAGTCAGAAAAAGAACTGTTCTGCCTCAAGGAGAGAAAGATCACTACTTATACAAAGCTTAATTCCCAAAAAGTTGGAGATTATGTCTTAAAAGTATTTTTTTGTTTTTCAAACAGGATGTAATGATTTGCAAATATATTCAAAGTTGGCAACAGGTAATTTGGATTGATATAAAATGAATGTCTCAGAGAGGCACAGCCTTCCAATCTGCAAAAACAAAATTGTGGAGTATTTGAGAAAATTGTTCTTCAGTGTGAAATTCTGCAGACTTTGATGATCAGACCATCTACGTTGCATAATATTGTCAGGATTTATAGAATTTAGACAAATCAATGTGCAAGACTCAAGGCCTAAGGTCAAAATTGGATTGTCATGACCTTCCCAGACAATGACAGGGTTATCAAATGAAGAGTAGAAGCTTCACTGGTTACACTGGTTTGCTGTCATCATTATTAAATGTAACTAATGTTTTCCCGTAACTGGTAAAATATCTCAATTTCCACATGTGATATGTGGTGATGGAAAAAAGAGATTACTGCCCAAATGCAAATTACTGCAGTTGCTCCCTCTCTCTTTGAACATAATAGTTTGTTAGAAAAAAAAGGAAGATAAAACTGACCAAAATCAGACAGACACTCACTGGGATTTTGAGAAAGATTGTGCATATGCTACTGCATATCAGTGAATGGCAAAATAATTACCTTAAATATGTTTTATTAGTCTCAATGTTTGAAAATGTGCATGCCATTACTTGCAGTAGTTTTACATTCACAGTGAAAGTGGTAAATACTGGAGAAATGACTGGAAGCAAAAGGGCAAAAGCAATGATCATTTCTTCATAAATGGAATTTAAAGCCAAATAAACATCATTACAAATTTAGAAAATATTGCATATGTCAACACATTTCTATATTCAGCACATCAATATAACACTTGATTGTACTGAAAGTTTAACTATTCATTTTGCAATCATATTTTCACACATTTTGAATAGAAATCATAGTTAAGCTGAAGATGTCGCATCCCGTCGCTACACCAGAAATATATATACGAAAGGATATTTGTGAATCTGTGTTTGCTATTTGCACAGTAATACTCACAGTGGTCCTCCACAAGTCTTTGGTCTCTTCATTCGATAAGATCCTTGAAGCTTTTGAACCACTGAATCAGGCTCAAGTTCAGGATATGGAGGACAGCCTGCAATAAAAACCCAAAATATAACTGGAATAATGTTATTTCAATGAACGGTCATTTCATATCATGAAAGCTGTGGTTGTATAAACCAGTACGTTTGAAGAACAACTCTGTTGGGGTATCGAAGGGATTTTTGTTTCAGATTTGGTGACAAATGATAGAAAGTTACGCTTTACCCAGTGTAATCAGCTCATACAGTAAGATCCCAAACGACCACCTAAAGAAAAGACGTTTGAGTTATTTTTATAATGATTTCCTGTCAAGTGAAATGAAGTCAAATCAGAGCTACAGCTACATCACCACCACATCGGTTTTCTCAGCCGTAACTTTGCCCTTACACGTCGCTCCTGTCGATACTGAGATGCATCATAATCCTCTCTGGAGCTTGCCATTTGAGAGGCACCTCTGCTGCCCTCTGGTTAATTGCTGAATCCATTTGGCGTCCTTCAAATGCCACGCCCAGGCCAGACACCCGGACCGAGAGGCCCGGCCCGATTAAGATGCTCCTGGCAGCAACGTTGCCGTGCACCAGCCTGTGCTCTGACATCAGGTAATCCTGAGGGAGGGAGCCAATTACAACCAAACAAATCAATGACATCTGCATTAACACATTCACATACAGGCGATAATTAGTTTGCAAAAAAGTGACTCACCAGGCCGGCTGCAACCTGTTTTCCCACCATAAACACCGACCTCTCCGAGAACTGTTGCAGCGGATCAGCAGCGTTTGAATCTGTCTGAAGTTCAATTTGATCACTCTTACATTTAAATACATTGAAGAAATAGAGTTTGCACGTGACAACAAATACCTCTCTTACATTTCGGAGTGTCCACAGAAAGTGAAGGAGATTTCCGGGGCTGTAGGCTTCCAAGACCATGTACATGGGCAGACTCTTGGTCCGACAGTACAACATCTGCACCACGTTTTCATTTTTACACACTGTTGCATGAAAATGAAGCCACTCCACAAACTCTTTAGCTTCAGGCTGATTGGGGCCATCTACGTTCACAGAAAATGACACATAAAGAGAGAACCCCTCTCACCCAAGATGACCCTGGCCCTCGTGTTTATGCAGTACCTCGGAGGGACTTAATCACCACAGCTGAGGAGACTCCATCTTTGTTTTTCAGCAGGCCTTTGCAAATGGGGCCATAGCGACCTGTCTGCCAAAACTCCAGGCCCTCGAGAGCACACTCATCAGGGATTTCCCAGGGGAACAATGCAGTCTGGATCTTTGGAGAGCTTACAGCAGCTGAAGTCAGGGACAAAATCGGCCGGCCTGTCAACAAAACAAACACAAAAAAAAAAAAAAAAAAACATGAGCAGACAGATGTTTTTAAGATGATTAAGCACTTTGCACAATTCTCTTGCACAAATCTGAATGAAAAAAAATAAATAAATTTTTGGAGGTTTTCTCAGTTCTTACTGTTAGCAAAATGAGCAGCCGTCCTTTGTCCTCTTTGTTTGTGCTTGCGGAGACAGGCGAAAATAAGAATAACGACTAGAACTGTGCTCAACCCCAACAGAGACGGGATGACAATGACTGCAAGCACATCTGATGACTCATCTACAAAACACGTGAAAGAAGCAGGTTTGAAACATTAACAATTTTATAGTCGTAAAAAAGAGAAACACGATTCATGTTTCTGTTTGCTTATTCATGACGTGGAAGCAGTGTAAGAAAATGTAATGCAGGAAGAGAGAATTGCAACTTCCAGCTGTTTTCAAGAGAACAAGTACTATTTGAGAAACTCACTGCACACATGTAGCAATGTGTCGTTGCATTTTCTGTCCATATCCATAGGTAGCAGCTGGCATTTCTCACACAAGACATAGGTTGTTTATCACATCAGCAGATGAAATCCACGCACTGCCACCAAAGCTGTTTATTCTGGTTCAGAACAAGATGAATTAACCACGATGCACAAAGTACTTTAAAGGTTTCCTACCTGAAAGCTGCGGCCCTTGTATAGTTGCAAGCACTCATTCTTTGACTGAAACAATTTAAAATTACCAGTGGCAGACAAGTTGAAATATCACATTTTCACGACTCTTATCAGCTGCTTTTATAAAACAGCCTCAGCTTCGTCTGCCTTTGAGGGCGCTGACCGAAGAGGTGAGCTGGAAAGTTGACTCACCGTTACTTATTAACAATGAGGAGTTTCTCTGCATATTAACAAGGGAGCAAAAACAAAAGAAAAAAGTCATGTCCATGCCTATTGCTGTTATTGCAGTTAAGCTTTTCAACAGTTATTAACATTAACATGAATAATTAAATGTGTCTGGTTTGCCAGGCAAAATAGCAAACTCATTAGAAATAGAAGTAATTCACATCCATTCATTGAATGGGGCTCATTCTAGCCACTGTACTAACACTGTGTGTATGAAAAAAACAAACAAAAAAAACAAACTGAAAAAGACATTTTTTAACTCAACAAGGATTGTCTGGTAAAACTAAATAAATAAAGACAAATATAAACTGCAAAAGCACAAGTTTGACATTTTTTTCTGTCTAAATATTCTTTAATATTACCATACCATATAATTACTTACACATTAATTACTTGCATCTCATCACAAGCAGGCTTTTTTTTTGGAATGAGTGTAATGTCTCTACATTTTTACTATTAAAAAAAAATCAACAATATACTGGAGCAATCAATCAACCACTTATAAAACAGAGACAGAATTGTACAGTACATTCACACCCGCAGACAGGTTGGAGTCATTAGATAGCCTCAAATGTGGGTTTTTAGACTGTGGGACTAGAATCAGAATCAGAATGCTTTATTTGTCATTATATTGCGATATATAATAAAATTGCAGGTCCTGCTCGAAACTGCTCTATCCACACACAATAGTGAGAATATTCAATTCCCACAGAAGGTCCTGAACTTAAACCCATTCCCCTCTACCTATGTGGTGAGAGCACTAACCACTACACCACCATGCAGCCCTGAAGTAATGGCAGGTTATAAACATGGGTCCTTTTGCTTTATCTTGAATTTTGATAAATTGAGCAATTTTATATGCTGCAATTTCCCTTCATAAACAGACATTATTCAGATATTTTCACCCATTTTCTTAAAGAGTTCAACATCCGGCTTTGCTGTCTATAAATTTCATACAAGAGAGGAATGTAAGATTACATTTTTTTTACCTGAGATTTCAAGAAAAACAGAATTAACAATCACGTTTTTCTGTTGTTTATGGGTTATAGAAAGTTAAACAAAATCTCACAATATCAAATTACATAGTTTATCAGTGATACACCCCATCTGTTTAACAGCTTTACAGGTGATGGGCACTCACACAAACACTCATGTCATGATATATACAAAATATATCTATAAAAAAGTTAAGAAATTAGATGTTATCCAAGTCAAATGTTTTTAAATACAAAACTATTAAAAGTGATAACATAAGATAGCTTGCGTGGATATATTGTAAAATGTAATTTGTTTTGGAGTTAAGACAGGAGGATATCTGCACTTGGAATGAAAGGGCAGCGTTTGACTACTTACAGCCACAAGAGAGCAGCATTGTGCGTAAAATCATCCAGCACAACAACAGCAACAACCCACAAAATAAAGAACATCATTAACTTCAGCTCACTAAAGCAAAGTTGCATCGTGAGAGTAAACATTTGAATGAAAGCTGTTGCATTCAAAACTCATGCAAGCAGTCAAAATCGTCAGTATAAGACACCGTCACTGCGGCATAAACTCAGGAGGAGCAGTTCCCACGTGAAATATGCGTCCTGCGGGTACTCCGCCTCTCCGAACGCACCTTGGAAACGCAATGCAACGCTTCACCCTCACACAGCACCCGCCCCTCTCCACTGACCATTGGCTCCGTGTGTCCCCTCTAACACCGCCCCTCTCCGAGCCCAATTGGACAAAGTCCCTCGCCATCAGGAAACAAACACGGAAAAAGATCGGGAGAA
The DNA here is from genome assembly GCA_900302745.1 of Parablennius parvicornis. Classification (NCBI taxonomy): domain Eukaryota; kingdom Metazoa; phylum Chordata; class Actinopteri; order Blenniiformes; family Blenniidae; genus Parablennius; species Parablennius parvicornis. The sequence goes on along the minus strand of OMNM01003205.1, from coordinate 10,462 downwards.
AAAAAAAGTTATGGAGCGAAGCCTAATCGGATCATGTCTGTTGCATGCTGCTACTGCGTAGTTTTCAGATATAAAAATCTCCATAGTGCCCGAGGAAGAAGCAGAAGGAGAGCCCCAGTGGAGCAGCGAGGAAAGGCGCAGGGATTTCATTGTTTTTTTTTGAAGGAATCAGATAATAGGCCGGTTGAGAGGAGGGCCAGGTATGTTTTTCCGTTTCCAAGGACTGCCTTTGCTGATGTCAGAGTGGAGGAGGGCAGGAGAGCAGGACAGGTGCGCACAGTCAACTTCCCTTTTCAGTAGTTTTGGATGAAAGCCTCTCACTGGACGGAGTCCCTCTCAGCAGTCCTGGAACACTTTGGAACCCACTTTTGGAAGGTTTTTTTTTTCTTCTGTTTTTCATCCTCTCTTTTCTTCACAGTGTTGTTAGATTTATTACATGAACTCCAGAGTGGAATGCAGCCCGTTTGGGTGCTGACAGGCTCCGTGACGCACAGACTTTAGGGGGGTCCAAGTTGCTCTGTGACATATTGTGGTTTACCAGCGTGGGGTGGGAAGCTACTGTTGCTTGATAAGTGCACGTTACTGTGAAGTGGAGAGTGTTGGGATCGAGACGCCCCGGCATCAACACCAGCACTTTCCGCTTCAATGCGACACTGATGCCGCCGCTCTCACGTTCTACACACCGACAGCTGATGCTCTATTAATTCGTCGGACTGATCATGCACACATGATCCGGACTTTTTTCACTCTGGAATGGAATATTTCACGAGAGGGCATCACCAACTTCTCTGATCAACAATGTTTTCCTCCGTGCGTCATTGCGCATTAAGGATCTGAGGCGGTTGTTGCTTTTGAAGGACGCACGGACATCCTTTGTAGGGTTCAGCGAGAGCTACCAACAATGTCCAAGACACTGAAAAAGAAGAAGCACTGGTCCACCAAAGTGCAGGAGTGCACCGTGTCATGGGGGGGATCCGGGGAGCTGGTCACCGTGGTGGAGGTGCGCGGCGGCGCAGAGCTGGGAGAGTTCCCTTATCTTGGACACATAGTTTCGGAGGCGATGGTCTGTCACACTGGGAGGTTTCCCTGCGGCGGGGACGTGCTGCTGGAGGTGAACGGCACGCCGGTGAGCGGACTCACCAACCGAGACACGCTGGCTGTCGTACGCCACTTTCGGGAACCCATCCGCCTGAAAACTGTGAAACCAGGTGTGTGTTCAATACAAATCCCGAATCCATCCAGCACCACATACATACATACATACATACACGCAGGCACACATACGTGACAGGTGTATGAATCGAGTTAAAAATGGTATATTAGAGCAGAATGACATGTGGACAGAGCAGCTTGAGTCAGGTAGGACTAATACTATGAATAAATAAAACGCTCGTCGGGTTACAGCCTTAAAGCTGAGATGAATTTCAGCTGGCTGGGGCAATATGTTACATGATCTCTCTGTGCGCTGTGATATCTCATCGGAAGCAAATCGACAGGTCATTTTTTTTTTCGTCTTTTCACTTGGCTTGAGCACATCCAAACAGTGTGTCAGCATGCCTCCTCTTCATTCATGTGGAAACATACAATTTTCTGCAATTGCTTTTGCTGCAGTATCCAGTTCTGCCAAACAGCTCAAAGCAAGGGGGACATGCTGTGTTTAAACACGCTTGTTTATACGCCCACTTCTCCATGGCCACAACATAAACAGTGAATGGTCATTAAGGTGGAAGTTCTTTTTTTTCCCCTCTCAAAACGCTGTTTTATTCGTTTTGTGAATGCTTTGATGGGACTTCTGAGCTTGTACACTGCCCACTCATAGTCACCACACTCACTTGCCCCTTTAAAGGTGCACTCACATTCATATTCCCTGTTCGGTCTGTAAACTCTGCTAAAAGCTTATTGATTGGCCATGTATGGGCCTGGGATCACTTTTCCCTGTGATTCTTTGCTTATATGCCACACGCACTGTTAATAAATGGCTCTGTGTTGATTTCTTTCAAAACGTGGTGACAATCAAACTGGAGCTGTAGTGCAGGATGGGCGTGTTTGTTTGTGTGTGTTTCTGTGGATGGATGGATGCGATAGAAGCAATGCTGAGTGTGGCACTTTGAAAACGCTTAGAAGGGATTTGTTAATGGTTGCCTCGACAGCTTAGACAGTGTTGGCCTGCTTGCTTTGTTGAGGTGAGTCCAAGTGTAATTGAATCAATTAGGTCCATACACTTAAGTCTCCACCTTGTTGGTGAGCCAGCTTGGTGACATTGTTTGACACTGAGCATTTCTTCACCATCCGTCTTTTCTGAAAGCAGAGGTGTGCTGTAGTGGTTAATACTCTGTGTTTATAGCAGGATGACTCCAGCTATTGAGGGGTTGACTCTCTTTTCAGAGTTTGCATTTTCTCCCTGTGCATTTGAGCATTGTCTGTGTCTCTCGCTCTCTCTCGCTCTCTCTCTCTCTCAGTTCCAGCCTCCCGCCCCCCTCAGTTTGATAAAGAAGGTGCAGAAAATGACTGAATGAAGGCATTTCCTCTAGTAAAGTCTGAGGTGTGGTATGCACTTGTCGCCTCACAGAAAGAATATTCTTGGGTCAAACATGCTCAGTGTGTTTCTGTTCTGGATGGCCCTGTTCCCTTCCACATTGATTGTTAGTTAATTAGTGACAATAAATCGGGTGTAAGTGTGAACATGTGAGTGGCTGATGTAATGTCGTCCTCAAGGCCCTACTCTAAATTAAGTCGGTGTAGAAGATGGATAGATGGAAGTATTGTACTCAGCTGTTCATTTGAGATAAAACGATGCGATTGAAATCATAAATGCAATATATAGATCCATTGAGCTGTAATCTAGTTTTATCCATAGGAAATTAACACAATACGTCATTGATATTTCAAAAAACTTCAGTAAATTTGGTTCATTGGTGTTTAATAAATACTGATTTAGTCACAATCTTTCTATCATTTTCTCCTGACTGTGTGTTATATAATGCATACATTGAGTGAAGCTCAATCTACACTCAAGCTTTGCTGGGCTGCTCGCCATTAGCCCCTCGCCTTCTCTTGGGACCTCGTTGTGTGTTTAGATCTCTGTCCCCTTCCTCATGATTAATTAATTCATCATCCATCATTGATGGCCGCTTTGTGCCGGGGCGGCTGGCGGCTGGATCGTATGTTGGCTGGCTGCTGGGCTTGTAAACTTGTACTCTCATGAGAGTGCAAAGGTGGGAGAGAGGATGACTGTTAGGGCGGAGTTATGGAATTTAAGGTTGATTAGGGCTGCTTGTTTCCCCAAAGAAATACCTTTTGTAGATTTGTCTTACAAGTGCGTTTGTCATGTGATCGCACACAACATGTTGCATAAGTCTGAATTGGAAACATATGCACCAGGTTTTTTTTTTTTTTGTGTTTTTTTTTTTTTTTTTTTTTTAAATCACAAACCTTGATTTATACTGCATCCGTCTTGTCCTCCAACTCTCATGCACAAGCTTTGTCTCACAATGAGTATTAAGGTTTATCTTTATTGATTTATTTTTTTTTGTCGGAGGACCTCTTCATGCTTTTCACTTGATGAGATATATTTATCAATGGTTGCTGGAGTTTATATGCAAGAAAAAGCATGCATTGTGAGATGGTAGATGCTTTTATTAGTCCATCAGCATGTAGGAAATAATTTTTTATTAAAACATTTTATTAAAACAAGTTTTTGTTATTGACTAGTTGACCAGTTTGTCTGCACTTTCTTGTGGCACTTCAATTTGTTATACCA